>PVKS010002799.1:0-112686 GCA_004027875.1 Aplodontia rufa
CAAACACTTCCCAGTAGGCCCTCTGCCAACACTTCCACATTGGAGACAACCTTCAGCATAAGTTTTCTTGAGGAGAAGCATTCAAACAATAGCATTCACATAAGGACACACCTATCAGATATGAAAACAAAAATCACATAAAAAACATTTACGAGAAATCTAGGGGCAAAGCACCACTCTGAGCCTCAAAATACAAACAAGTAGGGGTAAGCCATCAACAGCTACAAGACATTCTTGGGATTGTCATCTATCACATAGGAGAAAACAGAGGCCAGAGGGGTACGCAGACTGAATTCCTTCAGAGTAATGGTGACTTCCAAACTACAAGTGTTTTTGGGTTTTTTGTTTGTTTTGGGGTGGTTTTTGTTTTTGTTGTTGTTGTTTTTAAAGAGAGAAGGACACTGAGAGAGAGAGAGAGAATCAACTTTGCTTTGTTGAAAGAGAGCAGGACAGTGAGAGAGAGCGAGAGAGAAAGAGAGAAACAATTTTTATTTAGTTTTTCATGCAGCTTTCGTTGCTCTGAGACTTCGTTGCGTATGTGGGTGCTGGGGTTTGAACTCATGTACTTGTGCATGCCGGGCAAACACCATAACCACCGAGCCACTGCTCCAGCCCAAGAATCAATTTTTATTTAGTTTTTCATGTGGCCTTCGTTGCTCTGACACTTAGTTGTGTACATGGTACTGGGGTTTGAACTTGCATACTCACGCATGCCAGGCAAGCGCCATAACCGCCCAGCCACCACTCCAGCCCCTAGAAGTGTTTTTTAAGAAAACAGTTTTTGATTAAAATGTCAGGAATTATTTACTTTCGTCCTTTCAGAATGCAGGGTTGCTGTTGTTGTTGTCTTATAAAGATCCTTGGAAAATTAAAACCTACATGCACTACCTGGTCACTACCTAATTTGCCTCACATTCTTCCCTTACTCTTCCAGCCAAATCAGGCTCCTTTTCATTTTTTTTTTTAAATTCAACCCAAAGCTCACCTCCTTTTATGTTCGATCCTTGCAGATTAATTGCTTCCACAGAATGACTCAGGATGACCTGGCCTCATTTCCACTAAGTTAATTTCTCCTTAATGAGATTTTGTGCTTTTTCTAGTTCAACCTGTTCAATAAGATGAGACATTCCTGAAAGAAGGGATCACCCACTGGGTCTGACACTTCAGCCCCAGTTGATGTGAGACACAACTGAACGACAGTGTGGATGCCAGTCTCTGTGGGATTTCTGACTGCCCATCAAAGTGCTATATATTGATTTAAAATGATGAGACAACCATTAGAGAAATCAAAGTCTGCCTAATTATTCCTGAGAAGAGCATTGCACTATGCGCTGTAAATTTCCCAATAGCTTTTCTTTTTTTAAGTGGAGCTTTCAGCACTTTTAATTTTAAAAGCGAAATTATTTCTAGGTCAACCAACACTCAGAGCACATTTTCCGTAGCCCATTCTGAATGTAATTGGTACCTTGGCTAATGGAGAAAGGGGAGCAGGATATTATACAAACCTGCCTGACCAAGCACATTTTGCAAGACTGTCCTCCCACATGAAGGGAAATATATAACACTGATTTGCAATTTAGGCACTAATTAAAGAGCCTAGGTAATGAGCCATCTTTTCCAACCAGCTACAGAGCCTTCTTTCTGTCTCCAATAGGTTTCACCTCCCTTCTCAGGAAAGGAAGAAGAGGATACCAAAGATGTGCCATTAATACTTTTTTTGCAAGTATTTTGAGAATTCACTCTTAAAATTGCCTGGCATCACTGTGTAGCCATGTAATTAGAGTGCTTAAAAATTAATTGGACTTCTAATAATGAAACAGTTTATAGTAGATCAAGGTGACCATTTAAAAGGGAAGGAGTCTGCCTGTCAACTTGATGATAATGATTTTTAAAAGCAGGCTGTGCATGGTGCTGCTGCTGCACATCTGATGACCGTTTTTCTTCACTGATGGAAAGTTAATTGTTCAACATACCCCAGAGAAATCAGGGTCTTTAATGGCTAATGCAAACTTCACAAATAAAAAATTGAAATGGTTATTTGCCTGTATAATGTACTTCCCTGGAGCCAGATGGTCAATAAGTATTTATTGAGTGGCCGCAACTATAATTGGGGTGCACATTAAAAACCAGATTGTATTGCCACTCATCAGAAACCTCACTTTACCGGAGGGACAATGTTATCAGTTAGATAGACAAATCACAGTTCACACTTCCCAAGATGCAAAAAAAAAAAAAACAGAAGAGGGAAAACTTCAAGCAAATAGGATGTTTCTGTTTTTCTGTGCTCTTCACTAACAAATAGTCACTCGGTACACAGGTCTTTGTACGTTCCTCTTGCATGTCTTCCAAGTTCTAAAGAAGTTCAGAATTAAACACTTCAAAGATTACTAGTCACACAACAGTGATCTCCTTCTAAACTTGGTTTTAATCTACTGCTGGGGAAACCCTCTGTCCTGGTGCTCTAGGAAATGCCAGTGAGGTTGACCAGGGAGGTGTTGATTACAAGTGCTGCTATGTGACATCTGTAGTCACCTTGGAGGGCCCTGGCTCCATCCCATCCATTGGTTTGCCCATGAAAATAAACACTGGCAGGAAACAGAGGCAAGACCCCAGAATGTTCTCTCATACCTCCTAACACTGTCATGGAGTCAGCCCTCTCTGATCCGGGATCACAGGCTCTGTCACCAGCTTCTGCATTTTCCCCGGGATGTGACCCATCCCCTGGAGTTCTTGTCCGGCTTCTGTGAGTCCCAGCTATGCTGAAGGCTCTAGCACCACTCAGTCCTCCAGTCTTTTGCGCGCTCTCTCTCTCTCTCTCTCTCCATTGCGTTGAATGAAACAAATTGCTTCACAACCAATGCCCATCCCAAGCCCTACGGCCCCACAGTGATGGATTCATGAGCATCAGTGGGATATGGATGCACCCCCTGAATATACACCTCAACCCTGTCACCTATTCAACACTTTTCTAAAGATAATATGGTTGGTCTGTATCCCCAGACCCCACATCCATGGATTCAACAAACCGTGAGAAGATGCTCAGGGGAAAAAAATTGCATTTGTATTGAACAGGCCCAGACAATTTTTTTTTATTGTGACTTCCTAAATAATAAAGTTTAACAGCTATTTGCATAGCTTTTACATTGTTTTAGGTATTGCAAATAATCTAGAGTTGATTTAAAGTATATTAAATCAAGGAGGATGTATTTGGGTTCTATGGAAATATTACGCCTTTGTTTTTTGTTTTTTGTTTATTTTTAAAGAGAGGGACAGTGAGAGAGAGAGAATCAATTTTATTCAATTTTTCAAGCGGCTTTCAATGCTCCAACAATTCATTGTGTGTGTGGTGCTGGGGTTTGAACCCGTGTCCTCACGCATGCCAGGCAAGAGTCATTACCACTGAGCTCCAGCCCCAACACCTCTGTTTTTTGTAAACTGGGAATTGAACCCAGGGGCACTTTATCACTGAGCCACATCCCCAGATCTTTTTTTCTTGCTTTTTTATTTTTTATTTATTTATTTATTTGAGATAGGGTCTCACTGAGTGGCTTAGGACCTCACTGAGCGGCTAAGATTGGTTTCAAACTAGTGATCTTGCTGACACAACCTCCTGAGTTTCTGGGATTGCAGCTGTGCCAGCCGTGCCCAACTCACACTAATTTTTATAAGGGACTTGAACAGCCATGGATTTGGGTCACAACAGAGGTACTGGAACTCATCCCCCAACGATGCCAAGGGACAACAGAACACCGATTGCCAATTCATCTGCCTTCCAGTTGTCAAGGCTACAGTGATCAGATACAAGAGTAAGATTCATGGTCCATTAATTTGGTCCACATGTGGTCAGGGAGGGGCCCAGGGTGGTAATTAGTGATCCTCAATCCTCCTCCCACATCAGTCCCTGACCTTAGATCCAAGTCAGGCCTCTGCTCAGAGGGGAGTTGCCCAGAGAAAAAGAAGGCAGAAATTGAGAGATAAAAATCCTTTCTTTGCTTTCTTTTTTTTTCCTCCAATTTTTACTGCGCACATCTGCTGGGAGACCACATGATAGAAGCATATTACACAGGCATCTGACTTATATGTTTATTTTATACACCTGACCTCCTCCTTCTACCCTCTTTGAGCAGTAACTAAACTTTACTCATAGGCACAAGGGTGCTGCTCAGAGGGCAGCCACAGGCAGGAAGCAGGTGTCCGATTCTTCACTCTTTTCAAAGGCCAGGGTGTATTTAGTCTAATGACTCAAGATTGCTACTCAAAGTAAAAAAAAAAAATAAAAAAATAAAAAAAAAATTTGCCACCTGCTAGGACAGATCCTGTTCTTAATGTTGTCAACACCTGACCAGTGCTATTTTAGAATGTGTCCCTCCATCACCAAATTCAAATGTTAGAAACCTAATCCCCAAATTCAAATCTTTTTTTTTTTTGAGAGAGAGAGAGAGAGAGAGAAAGAGAGAATCAATTTTATTTAGTTTTTCATGTGACTTTCATTGCCCCAACACTTCATTGTGTACGTGGTAGCTCTGGGGTTTGAACTTGGGTCCTTGAGCATGTCAGGCAAGCGCCGAAACCGCTGAGCCACCGCTCCAGCCCCCAAATTCATATCTTAGTGGTGTTTAGAGGTATGGCTTTTGAGAGGTAATTGGTATTAGAGGAGGTCATGAGAATGGGGCTATCATTATGGTATTAGAGATTCTACAAGGAGACGAAGACAGGTGAGTTAGCTCACCTGCTGTTTCACCTCTGCCATGTCATGATGCAGCAAGAAGGCCTTCACCAGATGCCTGTGCCATGCTCTTGGACTTCCAAGCCTCTAGAACCATAAGCCAAATAAACCTCTTTTCTTTATAAATTTCTCAGTCTCAGAAGTTTTGTTATAGCAACAGAAAATGGTCTAAGAAACTTAGTATCTTTTGTTCTGTAGACAGCTTGGGTGCAGAAACTTAGGGATGTAAATATAGATTTGATCAAATGTTCACTTGTAATATATAATTTATTGATTTAACTACAATATGTCTTCTAAAACACATGCAACAACATATATGTTGATATATTAATTTTTATATTTTGTTTCCTCACTTTTATATTTTTTCATAACCATTCGACATACGTATCTTTGTTATTCCTACACTCAAATTTGAACCTCTAACACAATTTTTTTAGAGTACATCACTTTCAGTTCTGTACTAATGTGAGATATAGCAGTTGGAATTAATATATTATGCTTCTAATGGAGAAATGAGTACAAATCAGAATGATACATTCTCATAATTAACTAGGATATTAATTTTTTTCATTCATCTTATACATACATGATCTTCATAATTCAAATAGTTACTCCTTTCTTAATTAATCTTTAAAAATTTTACTAAGACTTTCTTAATTAATCTTTAAAAAGTCTTAGTAAAATGGCTTTCAACAGTTGCAATTTGGGTTTTAGTCGAGTCCTTGTCCTGGCTTGGTTCCGCCTCACCCACTTCTGCACTCGGGTTTCTGCCTGGTTTCCACCCCACTGCGTGCTGGCAGTGTGACCCAGAAGCAGATCTACTACTCTGACAAGTACTGTGACCAGCGCCAGCATGTCACATTACCCAGGGAACTTCCCAAACAGGTACCCAAAACTCATCTAATGTCTGAAGAGGAATGGAGGAGAGTCTGGGCTGGGTTCATTACATGATTCAGGAACCAGAACCACATATTCTTCTTTTTAGACGATCTCTTCCAAAAGACCATCAAACATGAAGTGTATCTGGGGTCATCAATTAAATTTTTCGCAAATTTAATGTTGGTGTGTATGTAAGGTAGTATTCAGTGAATACATGAAAAATGTACAAATCATTTATCCATATCTATGCATGAGCTGTATTCTTCCCAGCAACAGAGCTCAGTTAAATGCTACTGCAAGGAGGTTATTATAAGATGTTTAAGATAAAACTTCTTCTAGTCAGTTTTTCTCTTAATACATGTGTCTGTTTGACATTACCCGTTACTTTTGTGAAATACAGTTTACATGTTGCATTAAAGAAACAGTTGCATCTTGAGGTCATTCTCTCATATTAATTATTAAACATTTTTGTCAAATGTCTCTCCTTTTTTTAATGAATGATTTCTTAGGTAACCTCCATAAGCATCCAAAACTGGCATTTTTAAGGTTGTTTCAGAATTAAATGTTGTTCAGTACAATGTAATTAGAACCACATTCCACTTTATGAATCTTTGTAATGACTTAATCAAAAGGTGACTCTCTTTAAAAAGGACACTCTAGGAGGCTGGAGCGGTGGCTCCGTGGTTAAGGTGCTTGTGTGGCATGCTCAAGGATGCAGGTTCGAACCCCAGCACCACATACTCAATGTGAAAAACTAAATAAAATTGATTACCTCTCTCTCTGTGTCCCTCTCTCTTTAAAAAAAGAAGTACACTTTAGGGAAGAAAAATACTTGCCTTCAATTAGGGTACATACGGCACTGTATCTTGTTTAATCATTGTAATAACAAACTCTATTAAGGTTATAAAAATTAAATTTTGTAACTGAATAGAATACACCCTAGTCATTGTTGGGCACTTAAGAGCGATTTTTGGTCCAAAGAATTGGAATAATATTTACTATTTGACATTTATAATGGACCTGGAAACTTTCTAAGTATTTCACATGTATTGGCTCATTTAATCCATAAAAATATGTGTCGGATCCTGTTATTTTTTTTTTGGGGGGTCCTGTTATTGATCCCATTCAAAATACGAGGAAGCTGAGGAACTAGGTAATTTGTTCTGGTCTGAATAAAGTAGACATCAGACTCCATATGTTTTACTCATAAAAGCTAGACAACTCTTGAGAAGATATATATATTTTTTTTCTAAAAATGTCTAGAATGTCAATGGTTTTCAGCCCCAATTGCACATTATAACCACTAAATGATACTGGCCCTAACCGAGACCAACTCAATCATTTCTCTAGGGTGTAGTTTTTGGTTTTTTCTTTTAATGCCTGCCACATGGGATTCTGATGGGCTGCCAACCTGAGAACCCTTCTTCTACATTGATTGTTCTCAAGTTAATGCACAATGGACTCACTTTGTGGGTTGTTCACCAAAATCAAGGAAGTTTCCCTTAATGGACAATCTGACGGATTTAAGTAGCTCTGCCAACGAAAAATTCTTCCTAAATTTCTGACCTTACAACCTAATCAGAGTATTTGGAGGAGGTTGAGAGCAACGGCTTTGAAATTGGACATGATGGATTGCAGCATTGCTTTTTATCAGCTCCGTGACTCTAAGTTATATAACCTCATCCTGCTTATCTATAAAACTGGGATATTTTCCGTATTCCTGAATAACTGAAGCAAGAATTAAATAAAATCATGTGTTTAATCACATGATTTTGCATAGTTCAAAAATCTAGCATCTGAAATAAATAATTCTAAATAAAATCTCAATAAAATATGATCGCCATCATGAACATTATCATCACTATCATCAGTTCATTTTAATTGAAGCACATGGGAAAGGCCAGATCAAGGAATGGGGAAGCCATCAGAATGGGTGGAGACACCAGAAGGCAATCCCAGGGAGCTGGAGCTATTGGCTAAAGGAACAAAATAGGTCACAGCCTCTCATGAGGGGGTCTCCATGGTTAAGTTCTCCCTGTAACACAAATGAGTTTTTTCTTTTGGATGTGTGGATTCACTTTAACCATACTAACGACTGTTTCTTACTTGCATATATTTAGTACCCCCAAAATTTTTCATACTATACCTACAATAATTGAAGCAACATGGGAAATTAAAAAAAAAATAAGAAGGCAACCTCACGCACCCAAAGACTCAATCTATTAGTAAACAATAACATATGGGCATAATGATGACCATCAAATTTCTCTGTATAAGCACCTAATAGAGCTAGAAATAAAATACTGAGAAAATTCAAGGCAGAAAGCCATGATTTCTAGCCAGGGGTTCAGGAATACTTTCATGGAAGAAGTGGCATTTCAGCTGGACATTGTAGATAATGAGGGATTTCAAAGGGCAAAGAAAAGAGCAGAGAATTAAACTCAGAGACTCAAGTAAGTCCTTGCTGAGAGGGACTCTTGAAAAAAGGGGTTCTGTTGGATTGGAGTTAGGTTAATGAGAGGAGTAGCAGGAAGAAAGGCAGAAAAAGTACCCAGAGGTTTTATTCTTGGCCTCTTTGCTTTGGATCCACATCCCATCACCCCACTGCTCTGTTCAGTAGCACATTATTGAAGCCCTCCACATCTGGCTGCATTTCCTGGTGCCCGAGCCTGCTAAACTGCAGTGGGGTTTGTCCACAGGAGGAAGTACAGGTGGAAGACCAGAAGCAGCAGGAAAGAGAAGCCAGGTGTATCTACAATCCTCTTTCCACCTGTAGCCATTTCCCCCACAGCTCCAGCTACCAATAGGAAGGAACACGGTATCTCCAATATCTGCTGGTGACACCAGCCCTGTGCCATGGTAGCCCTGGTTCCTGTCTTTGTTTCTCCACACAACAAACAGCAGTGACTTTTTGCTCTTATCAGTCACTGGAGTGCTCATTATCCCAGCCATCAGTAGCATAACAATGTCCCTGTATTATAGTGCTTGGTGTTCTCTGGATTTTAAATATTTTGAGCAGGTCCTGGGTTTTCTGTTTGGACTCTAGTGAAGATAAATGTTTATATAGTAAACAATAAATAAATATCAATAAATTCCCTAGTTTTTTAAGAACAAGAGTAATATGAAAGAATCCTTGTTTTGGAAGACAAGTCTGTCAGTATGGACATACTAGCCGAATCCCAAAGCTTCTTTATGTGCTTTCTAACTTCTTTATAGTACCTGTTATTGCTAATCACCATTTAATTAGGCATGCCATTCAGGTCCACAATTGTATTTCCCTTAGTACTTTGAAGTTGTTCCATTATTTTCTGGAATTCACATTTTGTGGTGGATTTGCTTAACTTCAATCTAAATATTTTCTTTCCCCTCTTTCTCCTCCTCCTCCTTTTCCTCCCCCTCCCCCTCCTCCTTCTTCATCTTCTTTTCTGTGTGTGTGGTACTAGGGATTGAATCCAGGGGCATTCTACTACTAACTCACATCCCCTGCCCCTTCTGTTTTGAAACAGGGTTTCACTAAGTTGCCGAAGCTGGCCTCAAAACTGTGATCCTCCTTTCTCAGCCTCCTCTTGTCTCCTGGATAATGTATTCTTTTAAAGTCCCTATGCTGTTTCCTTTTGGCAGCTTCTAGGAGTTTCTCTTTGAATTTAATGTTTGGTAGTTTCTTTCACAGGAATATCTTGGTATGGCCTTAGATTTGATTATTTGTGAATGAAATTCATGATATATTTTCACCCTGAAAAATTATAGGACATAGTTTCTTCAAACATTGCTTCTAACCTATTTCTTTCCCCATGCCTTTTGAAATGCTTTCAGTGGCCCAGGCCAGTCCAATCATGGTTCCTAATCCTGTTGGTCACGGAAATTGGTTTATGGATAGGATCAATCCTTTACTTTGTTAATTGTGCATTTCACTAAATGGAATGAGTGGTAAAAGCTCTCTTTCTTCTTGGGAAAGGATGGAAAACTTTTTTTTAAAGACTCAGAGAGTAAATACTTCGGCTTTGCAGGCCAAGAGGCTAAACTGAGAATATGATATAGGTACTTTAAAAAGAGAAAACACATTTCTAGAAATTTTTATTAAAAATTCAAAATATACAAGTTTAATACTTTTTTGTAGTACAGGTTTGTTAATAAGACCAATAGAGTGGGGGATATTTTGTTTATTTTGTGATATCAATTGCAAATGTTCATCTGTTAATGCTTATCTGGAATGAAATGTTATGTATTTCATCATTGAAAAATGTCTTTTCATACAGATAGGTACTGCAAAATACTGATGCAAATCATGAGCATATGATTTTTCTGAGAATATTCATTGCTTGGACGGCATTTATAGAATAGCATTGAATTCCCTTGAAATGTGCTATTTAGCATGATATTACATTACAGACTAATCACCCCCGACTGAAGGTTTGGTGAAACTCCTCAATTGCACAGTTAAAAAGATTTGAAATATGGAAATTTCTTTTTCACTTGTATCAAGTTCTGATAAATGCTGCTAGAATTGCACCTTGAGTTCAAATAATATATCTGCTGAAAATGTTTGGAAACAAAGATATTTTTTTCTTATTTTAAGTATGACAGCATGAAACGTGTATGAAGCATTAGTCGTTGTTGAATTATTTTACCACAGTTTAAATTTTGCATGTACGTGTTGTTTTACCTTGACATTTTTGGAAGAATTCATTAAGAAACATTGTTAATCTGTGGCAGAAGCTAATTTCCAAAGCCATTCAATGCTTCTTAGTAGGTTTAAGTGAAGCTTTTTTTGTTCAGAAATTCAATTTCAATCCTGAGCTCCAAAAATTGTAAGAAAATGTGCCAACTGGTAAGCCACTGGAATGATGTATGGTGGGGCAAGTTGGGATATTGTAGGGGAGAGAAATTTCCCCTGTGCCCTCTGAATGCTTGCTGGGTTAAAATGGCAAAGTTAGATTAAATAAGAGAAAAGGTACATAAACTTTTAATATGAAAAAAGGGAAGATCAAAGGGTGGGATTACCCATAGCCCAATATGACTCAGAAGCTCATTTACCCCATTTTTATAAGGGAGAGGGAGAATTAAGAAATGCAGGGAAACAGTAAGTGATTTTTTTAAGGGAAACTCAATGGCCTGAGGCAAAGTCTGTTTGGTCAACAAAACAGACTCTGGTTTGTAAATAATTCTTTTTTGGAACTGAAATAGAGGATAGTGGAATGTGACAAAAATCTGCCATGTGTACCACCAGACACAATCTTTCTTCCTATGATATAAGTTTAGTTAGTGAAAGCTCAGAGAAAGGAGAAGAAATAATTGTTTCTTCTCTGGCAGGTTCAGACTTTAGGCAGATATGGAAAGTTTGCAGAAAGCTTCTCCCTGACTGACAGGGGAGAAATAAAGTGAGATTCTGGGGTAGGTTCTAAGGCCTGCCAATGTGTCACAGTGCCAGTCCTTGAGACATCATTCTGAGCTCAAATTGAACTCAACTTTTTCTCACCACAATCATGGAACTGACTATGGTTAAGCCCAACAAGGTGAATGAGGTCCACTTCTGATTCATGATATCAATATACTGTTTTCCATCAAGTATCTGCTCAAAAATAATATAATGAGTAACATAAGCTTTAAATACCTTGTACTTTCCTAAGCTTTGTAAATTTGTTTAACCAAGCTGTTTTTCTACTTCACACATATTTGTACCACATATTTTATCAGATAAGACATCTTAGCAGATTCCACTTCAGGATGTGATAAAGTAGTGTTTGTTTTCAACCTCTTTGAGAACACACTCAGCCATTGTTCTTCTACACAGATTATTTATAGTGGTTAATTCTTCAATTATTTTCACTTCACCACTGTTATGGTTTAGATCTGCAATATTTCTCAGAGATTTGTGTGTTGAAGACTTGGTTCTCCAATGTAGCGATCTGATGTCATTAATGGATTAATCCATTCGTGATTTGATGGCATTATTTGGAGCAGAAACTTTAGCAGGTGGGATATAGCTAAAGGGAGTGGATCCTTGGGGATGTGCCTTGGGGAATAAATATTGTACATGTTGTTCCTGGTCCCCTCCTCTCTTTCTCTGCTTCCCTGCTTCCATGAGGTGTGTAGTTTTGCTATCCCACACCCTTCTGCCATGATGTGCTGCCTTATCACAGCCCACAGCATGGAGCCAGCCAACCATGAATTGAAACCTCAGAACCTGTGGGCCAAACATAAATCTTTCCTCCTGTAGGTTGTTTTTTCTCAGGTTATTTTGTCAGGGACAAAAAGCTGACTAACTTTCTGAATAAACCACAGCAGTTGAACAGCATCATTACCATTTGTTGATCCTTCAAGAACCAAGGAAGACCACAGGTGCCTTGTTTTTAAGTAAAAGTGATGGTGTTCCAAACATCCCACCTCTACAGGGAAGCCAGTTCTCACCAAAAGCCTAGAAGTTTTCAAAAAGTTTATCATCTTGGGACAGATCTCTGGCTACTGTAATAAGATATGATCTAATTCATTACTTTTGATAAATAGTTGTCTTTGCTTCACTAAAAAAAATGAGTCATTTGGAAACTGACTCTTTGCCTCATTTTTATTTTTGTGGAGAACTTCTGCTTGACACTTTGTGCTAAATGTTTTAATTTTTCTGTCAGTTTACCGTGAATTGGGAATAGTGCTGTGAGTACTTAGTCTAATAATGTCAACCTATGTGGTATTAATTTAGCATAGTTACAGTGTCGTTGAATAATGAACATATGCTTTTCCATCTAATAAATAAAATAATCCCCCTTCTTCTTTTCCTTAAAAGTGTGACACTTGGGTTGGGGATTCAGCTCAGTGGCAGAGCGCTTGCCTAGCACGCACAAGGCCCGGAGTTCGATCCTCAGCCTTGAAAAAAAAAAAGATGTGACACTTGAAGTCCACTGTTCTTTTATTTTGACATAATGGGTATGCACTGATAATAGGATATAAAATGTCATAGCATAGTGATCTCTGTTGAGAATCGAAATGCTGCTGAGTTACAACTGTGGGGCAACATGGCAAAATGACCAGAGAGAGTTAGATACACTGTCACAACTACTCAACTGTACCTTTGTAGTGCAAAAGCAACCAAGTGCATGAATGTGGTTATCTTCTGATTAAAATGGATGGACATGAAGTGTGAACTCTATACAATTTCCATGTCATAAAACATTATCCTCTTTGGATTTTTTAACCACTGAAAATACAAAACCATTCTTGGATTGTAGGCCACACAAACATAGGAGGCCCTGGTTGACTCCTATATGGTGTTCATGGGACTGAAAGAACTAAGCCACTGCACAGAGAGAGTACGGGTGGGCAGGGAAAGCAGAGGAGGGAGAGTGGAAGTGGGGAGAGTCACTGAGCTCCCAGTCTCTTTTGAGTCGACTGCCCAGTTCCTATTGTTCTTCCTTGATTTTATTAATTATCCTAGCACCCTTCTTAATCATGGCAGACCAGTTGATTTTGTCATCTGTAACTGTAAATGTCCCAACAGAACAACTGCGTTGATCAACTGCCAGTGAGAGGTGGGGTTCTCGCATGCTAAGAAACATGTCGCAGCACCACACCTGAGGGTCCCGTTATAGGAATCTGATGAAAAACTGATGAAAGGCGAAGGAGAGTCAGAGTGACTTTCCGCTTGGTGGTGACATTCTTCTTGCACCTACTAAATCACAACCTGTATTTCTGCAGCATCTGCTATTTGTCACACTTCTTATCAAGTGATGTGACACATTTTAAAATTTTCCTTCTTCACTAGCAACAGCAGTCGTCAGCACGTCTTACACATTGCATTTTCTGCATAATATTTTTGTTTCCGGAAGAAAAAAAAAACCAGGGAAAAAGGAAAGTTCAAAGTCAACTAATGTACCTGTGAAGGAAGTTACTGATCAACCAATGATACTAATTGCTAGTTATCATTGCTCTCAATCCAGAATTATTAGCAAAGGTTTGAAAAGACACACTTTGCCACTGTGTATTGACTGAGTAGATTATTCTAAGTAAAGTCCCTAATAGAGCCAACACAAATGGCTGTGATAATGATTGACATTTATTAAGTGTCCTCGAGGTGACAGGACCTGCACTGTTTTACATAAAATATCCCTAACCCTCACAGCAACTCTGAAAGGCATGTGTTATTCAACACATCTTATAGACAAAGGCTCCAGAGCTATATTGGTTGCAGGCTCAGAGGTGGGAGCTGGAGCCACTAGACCTCAAATACTAAATTCTGCACCATTTTCTCCTCATTTTGCTGTGTGGCTGCCCGCTGCCCCTTCGTAGAGTAACGTGTAGGTCTTTGCTATAGGAACATTAGTCTGAATTAGTAAAGTCTAAAATGTTTTCTTATGCTAAAGTGACTACAAACATCCCTCTTCATGGCAACAGAAGACACAAGATTGTGGTAATTAAAAAAATACTTGAATGTGGTAGGCTATCACCAACGCAGTCAGGATTCTCAGCTGTGACTCATTTTACTTTAAGTCAAAATAATGTGTCTTGGGCTGAAGCAGTGGCTCAGCAGTTACAGTGCTTGCCCAGCATGTGTGAGTACACGAGTTCGAACCCCAGCACCATGTACACAAAGAAGTGTTGGAACGATGAAGGCCATGTGGAAAACTAAATAAAATTGATTCTCTCTTTCTCTCTCTTACTCTCCCTCTCTCTTTAAAAAAAAAAACAAAAGTGTGTCTTGCTTCTTTTTTTTAAACTCAATAAAGATAAAGCAAGGGTCTGATGTTGAACTTCTCTGCAAGAGTCCCCAGTTAATCAATTTAATCAAGTATGCATATCTTTACCTTCTAGATACCTTCATAAAGGTAATTAAGGGAATGAAACTGAACTAAGTAACATTTCTCACAAAGTGTGAATGGAATGCTAAAGAATAAATAATAATAAATGCAAGGCTCTTATTTCTTCACAGTTACACCACTCCTTTCATCTCAGCAAATCCCCAAATCAATGCCACCTCCATTAGAAAAAAATAATTCAAGGGAATTTCCTTTGAATGATTTTGACAGACAAAAGGCTCTGGTGGATATTTTAGTGTCACTTAGTTTTTAAAAATACATCTAGTTCAGGAGAGAATGTCAAAGCAGAAGGTTAACACTGCTGTTACATAATTACAAGTTCAGCTTTCTATCAGTTTATATAGAGGACAGAAAGCAAGAATAATTCTTTTAAAAATTATTGTGGTCAATACATATAACATGAAATTCACCATTGTTACCATTTATTGCTCAGTGGCAATAAATGCATCCACATTGTTGCGTGACCATCACCATCATAGGAAAGTTTTCATCATTCCAAACGAAATTGTGTCCACTGAACACTAAATCTCCACTTCTCCTTCCCCCTAGCCGCTGACAACCATCATTCTACTTTCTGTTGCTATGAATTTGATGTCTCCAGGTTCCTCATACAAGTAAAATCATACCACCTTTTTCCTTTGGTAACAGACTTTATTTGACCTCTATATAATGTCCTTCAGATATCCGTGATGCATTGTAACATGTGCCAAAATTTTTAGGCTGGATAATATTCCATTGTGTGTTTATACCACATTTTGTTTGCCCATTCAACAGTTGATGGACACTTGGGTAATATTACTTAATTTTAGTTTATAAATTCACCTAGGAATTTTTCTGAAGTTCTTTTCCATTGCAAATTTCCCTCAAGCAAATTCAGCATTAATTCCTTTTTTGTGTGTGTGGGAAGGATGAAAGGCCCAGTGCTTTCTCTTTTTTTTTTTCAGGGCTGAGGACCAAACTCAGGGCCTTGTGTGTGCTAGGCAAGCGCTCTGCCACTGAGCTAAATCCCAAACCCCGGCCCAGTGCTTTCTTGAGTTGCTATTTCATCAATGCATCTTGCTTCCTCTGAAAGCTACATATTAAACTAGTCTTATTGGTCTTTAGAACCAAATGATATCAACTTGCATTGAATCTTTGGCCCTGTTCCCCCTTCCTACTCTGTTTTATTTCCCTAAATAGCTTTGCCCATCCCTGCTTCTCAGTCTTGGGATCTGCGTATTGTCTTACGATGGAGATTCCCGGCCATCCTGTGATCTTTGCCTTTTATTGTTAATTTAAAAGCGATTGTCTGGCTGCATATGAAGTACGGCAATTAAGTAACTGACATTTGTCTAAATGAATGTTGTCCTTAGAATGATCACCTTCTCAACATGCCCGTGGAATTGCCCAAGTATTTTATGTGTTTCAGTAGTTTTGTGGCGCTGACCTCTTTCCAATTCTTGCTCAGCGCAGTCACATCCACCTTCTGCCCACTCTGTTCTACATTGAAGTGGAAATGGAGGACAAGACAAGACAGACTGCTTCATGTAGGTTGCTGCGGGTGTCAACTGCTTGCCTGCCAGAAAACTCCTTGGTAAGTATAAGTCACGGTTGTGCCCTGGAAAACCCCAATCAGAGTAAGTCTAAGTATTTCAGCTTCACTGTCCCCAATAAGTCTTGTTTATCTTCTCTTTTAGCATCTCACTGCATCACTCTGCTCCACTCCTACTTCTGGCTGCATAAGCTACACGCAGCTGTACAGGTTGTGCACTGACCAAAGGCACAATGTTACAGAAAACATAGACTTACATATTCATTATGATGATTTCCTGGCAGATGGAAGTAAGGTGCATTGAGGAAGGGAAGCCTCTTTTATTTTTTTATTTTTATTTTTTGCTTGTGGTCAAAATGTCATATGGCCTAGCAAAAATTCTGCTTCTAAAGATCTAAAGTATGACTTAGTAGTGGCTGACATCTAATCCACAATTAATTAATGCACTATTATTGCCTATCACATAATGCTCTGAACCCAGGATAGTTTTGTTGTTGTTGTATTATTTTATTTGTTGCTGTTGTGTGTGTGCACATGCGTTGTACCAAGGACTGAGCCCAGGGGTGCTTTACCAATGAGGTACATCCACAGACCTTTTTATTTTTAATTTCAAGGCAGGGTCTTGCTAAATTGCTGAGGGGCTCACTAAGTTACAGAGTCAGCCTCAGCCTCCTGAGTCATTAAGATTACAAGTTTGTGCCACCATGTTCATCCCTGGGTGGCTTTGGAACTCATTATTACTGGTTCTCACCCACCTTTGGTTATTTTAGTCCATAATACAGGATTGGCCTTAGATAGGGAAAGAGATTGTCTCCATGATTTGATGTGAACATTTTTGATGTTTCCAGGTTCCTCATACAAGTAGAATCATAAAATAATTGTCTTTTGGTAACAGGCTTTATTTCATTTCTACATACTGTTTGTAAGGTATCCATGTTGTAGCTCAAAATTACATCTTCCACTAGTGGTTGTTAGTACTTAAAATTCAATGTTATGGTTTGGATATGAGGTGTACCCCCAAAGCTCCACAGGAATGTTGAGGTGGCGTGATTGGACTGGGAGAGCTGTTACTGTAGACAGGTAGGGCATGCTAGAGGAGGTGGATCACTGGGGGTGTACCCCGGAAGGGTTGTTCTTCCTGTGGCCCTATCCCTTCTCTCTCCCTCTCTCTCTGCCCCCCTCTCTCTTTTTCTAACTAGCTCTCTGCTTTTGGACCCCACCATAAGCTGAGTACCTTTCCTCCGCTGGACTCTTCTTCTGTCCCAACTTGGGTCCAAAGCAGTGGAGTCAGCCATCTATGGGCTGTGACCTATAAAACCACAAGCCCCAAATAAACTTTTCCCCTACTAAATTGTTCTTATTGGATATGATGGTAACAGCAAAGAAAAAGCTAACCAAAATATTCACCATACAATTCCTAAATTATACAGGACTTGTAGATGGAATCAGGGATCAGCCTCAACCATGAACACTTTCCCACAATCTAGATGATGGAGGCTTTCCTGTCTCTGAGCTTTAGGCAGTCCCTACATTTCTAAAGAAGATGACATGCATTTTAAATCTACTCGCCTACTTTGGATTCTAGTCTAGGAGTCTCATTAAAATGTAAACATTAGAGAGGAAAGTACCTTTATTCTTCATTGAACACCTCCAACTGTCACCCCAGCATGTGATATGAGAGTCCTATTTGATTAATCTTTGCTCCTTTTGATCTCTACAGTCAACTAGAACCTCTAGTGTTCTGCTTCTGAAATAATAATCCTCAAATTTATTTCCAAGCCCTTTCCACTATGACTAGGAGCTAATTCCTGCTCCTGTCCACTTGCACTACTGCAGTAGTCTTCTATGCCAGGTTCCTGTCCTGCCCTGCCAGCCTGCGCAGTGGAAGCCAGGAGCTTATGATTGACAGTCATACCTCACTGTCTATAGAAGACCAAACTCTTATGCTGGTAAGGTTTACAACCATATTTTAAGGTTGACAAGCAAGGACTTTCTAGGGATGTAGCTAGATTTGCTTAGAAAGATGCCTTTATTAGCAACACCTTTATTAGGTGACAAAAGTAAGGCCATCGGGAATAGATTGAATAAAAAGAGGCAACCTGAACCACTCAGGAAGAAAAAAACCCCAGGAATTCCAGGATTGGGGTGGGATGGGAGGTTGGGGGAGGAGCAGAGAAGAGAGGAAAGGAAAAGTGTGTGTGTGTGTGTGCGCGCATGGGTGTGTAGGAGGAAGAGATGGAAACTAGCATGGATGTTGCTATTCCAAGTGGTGAGGTAGCCAAAGACCCTTGGGTGACATTGCTACATACGAGTACTAGAAATGAACAATTCTGTAAATGGATGGCAGATGGTAGGAGCCAGGTTTCTCACCACTGGAATGAGAAATCACAAATGAGCAAGGAGGAAGCCAGAATGATCTCTGCAGCAAAGGATTTATGTTGGAGACATCATCAAGAATTCCCGTGTTTAGAGACAGATGATTATCCACAGAAATATTTATCTATATGTGTATCAATACAGGTTGTTAAACACACATATAGCTAACAAGGCCTAGAAGCAAAGACACCTCATTAGTGCCAGCATACCTCCAGATTCTAGTTTTAATAGCATTTTCAAAAAACAAACAAACAAACAAACTGTAAATAGGGATCCTTAGAGAAATAGCTGGTTCATAGACTGGGACAGGAAATATGCAAGATAAGCTTGGAGAGTTGTATTGTGTTAGAAAGTAAAAGAACACTGGAAAAAAAAAGGGAGAAATCCCACAAAGGTGGCAGTTTGTCAAAGGGGAACAGAACCAACTGAAAGAGCTCCCAGTAACATAAGCTGGAAAAATTTGAGCAAAAAAAAAATTATTGTATTTTAACTTGAAAGTATAAAATAAATATCCATAAATCTATACTAATATAAATGACAAATTAATAGAGCAAGAAAGAGCTAAACACCTGTGCAGCAGAATTCCAAGTTATTTATGTAGTTTTCCTACCCTTGATGAGTCCATGTGTCCTTATTTCCCATCCTATAGATGTGTGGGCTGCAGAGTGACTGTCCCTCCAAAGAGTATAGCATGGAAGACAGGAGGGTGACTTCACAGTCACCTGAAAAAAATACTTCCTTAGTTCACCTTAACCTGATTAAAGTCACTTCAAGGGCAACATCAACAGTCATAGATCATATTGACAGAATGAATCTCAGAAGTGTTAAAAATCCCACAGAGATGCAAACTGTCAATAATGCGAAGGGGGCAACTCTCTGCACCAGCTTCTCAATTCTTATGAAAATGCAAATCTGTTCTTTAAAAAAGTCCAATTTAATGACAGGAAACCCAGCAGAAGCCTCAGTCCAAGGTTTATTTCTCAAATTTCTTAGAGAGATGTTTCAGCTAGGTTTAGTCAGGAAAATTTTTCTAATTATTTCAAACATAAAGAATTTAATGTAAGGGTTCGGTTCCAAAGATGTTCGTTCGCAGGGTCAACAAAACCTTAAGGAGGAGGGATTATGGGGAAGCAAAAAAGAAAGAAGTGATCTCCAGAAACTCAAAGCTGTAAAGGCCTGTGGGAAGGCAGCTCCAATCAGCCCAGAAAAGAGGCCTTGATTATGGGGAGTGGACCTCTGAGAGGAAGCTGCCTCCCTTGGGGCTGCTGTAGTCCAGAATCACCCCACCCTCTCTGCTGCTATAGCAAATGCCAGCATCTGCCTGCAGCCACTAGCACCAGGAAGAAGCATCTCTCTTCTAGCCATTAAATTTCCACCAGAGCCTTGTCTTAGCAGAACGTAACAGGAAGACAGAAGATTCAGGGCACACCCTCCTAGCCCCAGCAGAGCTCAGAAAAGGGTACAAACCTGCAGGTGAATGCTAAGAGATACTGATCAATAGTTAGCAAACAATTAACATTTGATAGGGGCACAATCCACGCCTGGGTGGTAATGAACCCACAAGGCCTTTCAGGATCTTCCCTTTTCAACTTTATTTATACCTTCGCTTCTTGTTCTGTGTTCCTGTAGCCAAATATCCCCATCATTCCCTAGGGAGCCTTTCCTTCCCTGGCACTCCTTATTTCTTTTTGCTATTTCCTGAGGGTGCCTCTGCCCAGCACATACACATCAGAATCCTACACATCCTTACAAACCCAGCTCAAGTAGCTCCTGCTCTGCAAAGCTTTCCCTCACTCACTGTTCTTACGGAAGAGCAGGCATGTGATAAAAAAAGTAAACTGCCCATTTCTGCAGTGTAAATACTCTCACAAGAATGCCATTAACAACAAGTGCTTGTGAGTCTACCAGCTGGTGTTGGCATGAAAGTCACATTTTATGGCCTGGAAGCATGTTTCCATCTTGCGAAGTTCCTTTGCCATTTGTTTAACCCTGTCCCATAGTGAGCACTCAACACATCCTACTATGAATGGGTTTCCACACAAGACTGCACTCCCCTATAGAAGAGTCCTTCCATAAGGGAAAGCTGTGGCTTTGAACCCCATTCCTACATTCCCATCTACGGGAATGGTAACACTGTATATTTAATTACCAGTTGCTTAGGGGCTCAGTTTCCCCATGTAATAAAGGCAGCAGTAAAACAAATTAGTGAAGCCATTAAGAAAAATAGTATGGGGCTGGAGCCGTGGCTCAGTGGGTGACGGCATTTACCTGCCATGTGCGAGGACCAGAGTTCAAACCCCAGTGCCACATACACAACGAAGTTTCAGAGCAATGAAAGCCATATTAAAAAAACTAAATAATATTAACTCTCTCTTTCTCTCTCTCTCTCTCCCTCTTTCTCTCACTGTCCCTCTCTTAAAAAAAAAAAAAGAAAAAAGAAAAAAAGTATGGAGGCTCCTCAAAAAAATAAACAGACCTACCATATGATCCAGCAATTCCTCTTTTGAGTATTACCCCAAAGAATTCAAAGCAGGATTTTGAAGTGCTATCCGAACACTCATGCTCATGGTAGTCTTATCTGCAGTAGTCAAAAAATACAAGCAACATAATTGTCCACTGACACATGAATGGACAAAGAATCCGTGGTATTTAATGTGATATTTATATATAATAGAATATTATTCAGTTATTAAAAGAAAGAAAGCATGCCACGTGGGACAGTGTAGATGAACCTGGAGGACACTGCAAAAAGAGAACTAAGCCAGGCATAGATAGGCAAACACGCATGATATTCAGGAATCTAGAAAAGGTGAACTCAGGCCAGCAGAGAAGAGAACTGTGATTATGAGGTGCTGAGGCATTACCAGCTGGGGGGTTGGGAAGGTGCTAGATAAAGGTTAGAAAATTTCACTGATGGGAAATAAATTCAAGAGATCCATTGTACCACAGAGTGACTACTGTTAGTAACAATGTATTATAAACTTAAAAACTGATAAGAGTAGATTTTAAACATTCTCACCACAAAAAATAAGTATGGGAGGTAATGGAGATGTTAACTTGCTTGTTTTAGTCGTTCTACAATGTATATATCATCCTGTACACCATAAATATATGTATTTGCTAATTTAAAATTTAATTTAACAAAGATTGCTACTATTAAAAATAAAAAAAAGGATAGTAGCAACAACAGCAACCTTATCACACAGATTGTTACAAGAATTAAATGAGATAACTTGTAAAACTTCCTGCTCTAATAGTCCCTGGAACATTGTTGAAGTTTAATAAATGTTAGTTTTCTCTTTTCCTTTGATTTTTAACACTCCAGGAAAAGAGCCATATTATGATTCATTTTTTAATTAGCGTGAGTGTCAAGAGCACTGCTTTTTAACTTGTAATTGCTTAAAAATATTGTTGTTAACAGAGCCATGGGAAGAATGACGGCAAGGGCAATGTGGGGGTGGGGATATGAACCCAGAACCTTTCCAGAAAGGGGATGGGCTTGGATGAGGCCGGGAAGGCCAGTGGCACTGAGAAGCTGCTGTCCACGACCACCAATGTTTCCAGAAGAGCTTTGAGGGTCTCTTTGGCAGCTCTCTTTCCTTCAGCATTCTGACTTTACTGGATGCACGCTTACTATTCTTTGTGTCCCAACTCTGGCTGAGAGTCTTGAGATACCAACAGCTTTCTGGGTGGCAATGACAACAGCAGCTACTTTAGAAGCAGCTGATAATGGGATTTCCACAGGCTTTAACCAAGGAGGCAGAAGCTGGTAATTGTGCCTGGCAGCAGGAAAAACGCTCAACTAGGAAGGCTGGATTTAGAGTTTTATGCAGAAATAACAAATATCCCAGTTTCCAGCCTACCTGAATTGATACATAACTATCACCCCACTTACTAAGTAAATGCTTACAATTTCTCTAACAGCTTTGGTTTGATTTTGCTGGTGGGGTGGGTGTCGACAAAATCTTTTTTCCCATCTCCGCTCCTCAGCTTTTATCTTAAAGCCATGGGATCATAGAATGGGAGGAGCTCAGATCCCCCATTTATTCTAGTTACTTCTCTTTTAAAAAAACCATAGGTATAACAAACCCCAAATGTTCCAATGATGAGGAAAGGAAGACTCACAGACTAAAACTGACTTTTTCCAAATAGATCTGTTCTGGGGGCTGGCCCCTCTGGGAACCCAGGCCTCTGGCTCCCATGCTAGGTATTGTCACCTGGCAGTCTCTTTGGACACCTCAGAGACAGGGACAACAAGGAAACAGCATGGGTAATAGCAGGGTGGTTCCCCCTTAGGGAAACTGCTCAGCTTGTTTCCTCAATTCAGTAATTCTCAATGTTTATGAGGAGGGGTGCAACAGGGGAAGGTTGCATCAGAATCCCAGAAACACAATATTTGTGCTCTGTTGTTTGAACGATGGGACACATTACTGCTTTGATTTATTGCTAGTTGTGATATTTATTTTTCCTTAGAGGTTTCTAATAAAGTCAAAGAGGTTTTTTTTTAATCTTGTTTTTTTTTTTTTGAGAGGACAGTGAGTGAGAGAGAGAGAGAATCATCTAGTTTCATCGCTCTGATACTCAGCTGTGTATGTGTTGCTGGGGTTCAAACCCTGGTCCTTGAGCATGCCAGGCAAGAGCCCTAACCACTGAGCAACTGCTCCAGCCCCTAAAGGAGGTTATTCAATGATTGAGTTTAGCAAAATGGCTGGAGAGCAGATAGACGTCTCCCAGTGGTCAAAGATGATCAGATCCCAATCACCTCGGGGGCTTGGTGTCACATAGGCCTGCGTACCTCTCTTTTCTCCCCTGCGGCACTGCTTCAGATAACTGTGGATCCTTTGCCACACCTTGCGTGTGGTCCCTACCATAATAAATGCTTACTCATCAAAGAAGCAGACTCAGGTCCTCAGTGCAGCCCCACGATGCACCCCATAACTGTGCTGGACCAGATAAACTCAACAAAAAGACTGGAACGAAACAAACAAGATGAAATATTTTATCCTTCCCTTTTCTTTATCTTAAATTTATAAGATTAACGTTGCACTTTTATAAAAATAAAACCCGTTTGATTTTAAAGGAAAGACATCCCAGTTGCTCATAACAGAAAATGTGCTGCGGTTTTGACGCTGGCAGTGTTAGGGAATTTATCATTTCCTTGTCGTTATCACAAATCAGGAAGCCTTAACAGAGCAGCCCAGAGTCAGTCCACTTTCTGAGAGCATTCACGAAACTTCAAAGACACGCCAAATCTGGCATAAATAAGTGTCTGCTTTCAAGTCAACCCTGCAGTGCCCAACGCGTGCCACCCGCCAGACTGGGTTCATAAACTCGGACACCGCGATCCCGCCCTGCGGATGGGGAGAGTAGAGGCACACACCTTTGAGACTCCCAGGCTGCCAAACCTCAGCTCTAGCGATCCCCGGAGCTCTGGGCAAACTTGCTAATTTGCGCATGCGTTGTGCCCTCCTCGCAACCACATTCTTCGAAAACCCAGGCAGGAGCGTTGGCTACTGCGCCTGCGGGGCGAGGAGGTGGAGGGGCGGGGTGGCGGGGGGCGGAGCCGGGGTCGGGGGCGGAGACGCGCCTGCGCCAAGGTTCTGCAGGCAGGAAGCCCAGCGCGTGGGGGCGGGGCCGCGCGGGCGGTGGGGGCGGGGCTTCCCGGGCCGCGGCCGCCGCGCATTGTGTAGCAGGCGGGCCCCCGCGCGGCAGCGCCCTGGACCCGCGCGGCTCCCGGGGATGGTGAGCAAGGCGCTAGTGCGCCTCGTGTCTACCATCAACCGCAGGAGGATGAAGCTGCTGCTGGGCATCGCCTTGCTCGCCTACGTCGCCTGTGAGTACGCGCCCGCGGTGGGCCGGAGAGCCCCATTCATTCCCCGGCGCTGCGGCGGGGACTAGGGAGCTGCGGGCCCGGCAGCGGGCGGTGTGTGGTCCTGGGGTGGCCCTGCAGCTGGTGTCCTTCCCTTCCCCGGGAGTTACCTGCTTCCACCCTTTTCCACTTTTGTAGCAAAGCAGACGGCAAACTCGGGCGCAGACCATTGGTCGCTGAGGCCCGGGCCGGGAGACTCGGCGGCCGCGCAAGGGGGCCTTTGACCCGGTTGCGATGACCACGGGCCCCTTGCGGCAGAGACACAACGGTCCTCTGCTATCCCCGCGGCCCCTGGCTGGGTCGGTAGCACGGGACTCGGCAACGGCACTACAGTCCACGTCGCCCGGGAAGCCGGCCGGGACACCGATTCCAGAGAGTGCCGCGCGGGGACACCCTTGGGGACACCCGCGGTCGCGCCGCTGTGTTGGCTAAGTAGGATAAAAATACTGTTGCCATTGGCAGAGTCCCTGCCCCAACTGTCTGCTCCGCAGGAAAATTACTCAGCATTTAACTCTGGGGGAGCCAGAAGTGTTGCCAGCCCCCGCGGCCGCGCCCAGGTGCCCAGGCGCAAGGGCACCCTGGTGCCAGGTGTCCCCCGGCGTGCAGCGGGACTTCGGCCCGGCCCAAGAGGGAGCCGCGGTACAAGGGGACTTGGTGGGGCGTGCCGGCGGATTTGGCGTGTTATGTTCTGATTTCTGTCTTCACTAGTAGACTGCTGATTGGAGAGAAGGCAGGAGGACCAATTTGTAGACAGTTCCTTTACTTCTTAAGGGAAGCAGAAGCTATTCTTTTTTTTTTTCCTCCAAGATCTATTAGATGGGGAAATATTTGCTGCTATTAATACTTTACCAAGTACCAAAATTTAACTAAAAATAGCCCCCAGTCTGAGCTTCGTTTGAATCCTTAGGCATCCAGGCAGACACATACCGAATAGAAAATACTTGCGAACTGGTTGAGATACCTTCGTCTGGTTCCCTAGTGAGTGGGTGCTCTGGAAAATGGCTTCAGCTGATAGGAGGGCAAGTGTGAGTAAAACCCATCCATCCTGTCTGCTACAGCCCAGCTGTTCAAGGAAGTGGAGCTGGGAAACCCAAGCAGGGCTCCTGGTTGCTCGGAGAAGTTTCAGTGATGGGTATTAGATGTGAGTAGTTTTACAAGGAAGTAAGAGCTAGCTCGAAGTGTGCATGGTTAGTATTGAGAAAGAAATCTGAGACCCAAGAGAAAGTCTCCTTATGATTGAGTTATTACTATGACAATAATGCTTGTCTGTTTAGTGTTTAACTGTGTATGTGCAGATATGATTATTAGAACTGTTGCCTCAAATACCTTAACCTTAGGAAGTAGGTATTATGTTTGTACCCATTTTAAGGGTGAGAAAATTAAGGCCAAAGAGACTAGGAAATACATGATCACACAGATGTAAATTATGGAGAATCAAGATTTGAGCCCTGAAAAACCTGGACTGTGGGCCCAGAACCCAGGTCATTGTACTGCAGATTTCAGTGTTGATTTGGGGATGAGGAGACACTGTTACTTCACTTCTAAAGTTAGACGCAGGGGTTTAGAATTAATAAGGCAGGGAATTTATGGAGTCATAGAAAACTTTTCACCATTTATTCTATTAGCAAATCTTACCCAGACCTTACTCTTGTCTCATGCTGAACTTGACATCAGGGAAGACCACAGAGTGCAAAAATATCTGATTTTTGCTATGATGGCATAGAATCTAGACCCAATAGCTTAACAACAGTGGTTCTCACATTTTTGAGTGTATATAAGAATCACTGGAGTGTTTCTTTTTCCCTAAATTGTTTTGTAATTCTCTTGATAAGGTGTAGGGACCCACCTTTGAGAACTATTGGCCAAGAAAAAGATGGGCATGAATTGAGTTTCTGTTCGATAGTGTCTGGGGATACTGAAGATGTAGTCTGATCAACCATGATTACTGTAATTTGTATATTTCTCCTTGTTAACAATCTTGGTCTGCAGTTATGAATCAAATCTTATCTGTTAAATAAACTATAAATTCTCCTAAGTATACATTACCTTCACCACCAGTTTGTCTGCTAGAAATGCCCTCTCTGTTTCTCAAGTGAGCAGAGTTCCAGTGTGAATCTTTCTTTTTGCTTCTCTCCCAGTTTTTGTTGCTTACCGGTACCCAGTCTCCGTTCTTGTTGTCACATAACTCTTCGCCCTAGGCTGTAGTAGGTGTGTGTATGAGAGTGACTGTTGGCTGACTTATATTTCACTTGAGTTCTTTTCCATGTACATGTATTTTCCTCAATGAAATTCCTAATCCTTGAGGACAGAGATTGAGTTTCCGGCATTTCAGCCATTAATACATCAGACGAACTCACTAACTATTCAGTGGATTGAAACAAAATTCATGCCAACCTACTAGGAAGCTGCTAGGCAGGGAGCTAGCTGGAATTACCTTTAGTGTTTTTGTTTTTAACACGTATATAGTTTAAAAAGTCAAGGTCTGCAGTCACACTCTGTGCAGTATTAGGTTTAGCATCCTCCTTATCACCATTTCCCCCTGCCCAGAAGCAAGCACTTCACTTCTAGTTAATTAGTTTGATTATTTCCGTATTTATCATTGTTCCACTAAATCATAGACTTTCTGATTTTTTTCAGTCAGAGATGTAACATGCCTAATGACTTTGATCTTTGGATGATGATTGTTTATTCTCTTTCTTCCCTTCCCACACATGTTCACTGACCTCCACCCCCATGTACGCGTATAATTTTGAGATCAAGCTAAAGTGTTTATATGTACTACTATGTAAATGCTACTCATAGTGAGCCATGATGTACGTTGCTTTTTATTCTCTTTGAAGCTAATAACTGGCTCTTTTTTTTGGCTTTGCTTTCTATATACTGTAACTGTGGACAGTTGTCCACACAATAAGCATCAGGACATTCCTTCATTGGCACACCTTCTAGAAGGAGCTGGTCACCTACTTCAATTCCCCCATCCACCTGGATTGGCCCACTTATAGGGCTCCTATTTCTTGATTTTCTTGTTTTGCTCCCTGGTTTAGTTTTTTTTTTTTTTAAATAGTTTTTATTTATTTATTTTTTATCTGGCTTTCACTTTTCCAACACTTAGTTGTGCGTGTGGTCCTGGGTCCTTTCATTTCACCTGGGCCCTCGTGCATGCCAGGCAAGTGCTTCTACTGCTGAACCATTGCTCCAGCCCCAGGCGGTAAGTTTTGAAGCTTTATCCATAAGTGTCTTTTCTGCCATCACACTCGATGGTTTGGTAATGTAGAATTCCAGAAAATGATCCCTTCAGGATTTAAAGGTATTGCATTCCTTTTTGGCTTCTAATACTCGTAAGGATTTTTCAAGCCAGTTCCATTTTTTGGAGATTGTGGGCTCTCTGTGCTCCTGGTAGTCATGATTCACCACCTGTGTCCAGTCCTCTGTCCATGCTGTTGATAGCGCTGCCTTCCTTACCCTCCATGTTTGAGGGCCTTGTGTAGTCGCTGTGCCCAGAAGCTGAGCAGCCCTGCCGTGCCTCACCTCTGGCCCTTGAACGGTGCTGTGCATGCAGGTTGCTATTGTGGTTTTCTTTCCTTCTGGTCTGGTAATTAACTACTTCAAAGTGGTGGTAGTCATAGTGCAGAGCAACCTCCCCTGTGCTCCAGGCCACTGAAATAACTTTAAAGAATAAATCTGGTTTTCAGCCTCTGAGGGTTCCCTGGCATCTGACTGCTGCAGCTTAACAAAGCCTGCCCTGACCAATATATCCCTAGTGTTGAGAAATGCCTGGGTGTATCTTATCTAGCACACTGGGCCTTTGTGAGCTCTTGCAATCAAGAAATGCATATTAATTACTTCTGAGACTGTTATTGAAATATTTGTTTTTTTCAACCTCTCCCATTTTTTCTTTGGACCTATTTGTGTTAGTCTGCTTTCTGTTGCTATGACAAAATACTTGAAAAAATTAATTTAAAAGGAGGAGAAGCTTGTTTTGATTCATGGTTTTACAGTTTTCATTTCGTGGTTGCTTGTCCCTATTTCTTTGGACCTTTGGTGGCACAGTGTGTCTTGGTGGGAGTACCTAATGGAAGAGGCCTGTTCACCTCCTCATGACTACAAAGTGAAGAGACAGGAAGAGCCTGGGGTCCCTAAACCCCCTTCAAGGGCATGCCCCAGTGAGCTGGCTGACTTCTGCTGGGTATTACACCCTAACAGATTTATCATCTCCCATTAGTGCCACAGGCTAGTGACCAAGCCTTTAGCATGTGAGCTTTTGGGTGGCCCTCCAGATACATAAACTATAGCAGTACTTGTATTCTGATGTAGAATTGCCTGGACCAGTTTCCTTATTTCCAGTATTTTAAAGTTTATCTCTACTTTCTTGAGTCTTCCTCATCTTTGTATTTATTTATAGTTTTCTAGTTTTTTGAATTTTATTTTTGCTATTGAGTTTCATTTACAGTTGTTATTTTCTGTGCTTTGAATTTTTTTTTTTTAAAGAGAGAGTGAGGGTCAATTTTATTTTTTCATATGGTTCTTGTTTTTCTGACACTGAGTTGTATATGTAGTGCTGGGGTTCAAACCCACGTCCTTCGTCCTTGTGCATGCCTGGCAAGCACTCTACTGCTGAGCTGCGTCTCCAGCCCTGTTCTCTAAATTTTTAAAAAACAAAATGTGCTCCTCACTTTCTGGTTGTATTCTCTTAATGATGGTTTTGTTTGCTGACTTTTCTCTGAATAGTCTCTTTCCTGCAGGTTGCCTTCTCCTTTCCTGTGTCTCCTCAGATTTTCTGCTCTTGTTTAAGAGTGGGGGTGGAGCTGGAGCAGTGGCTTAGTGGTTTCTGCGTTTGCCTGGCGTGCACAAGGACGAGGGTTTGAACCCCGGCACCACATATACAATGAAGTGTCGGAGCAATCAAAGACACATGAAAAACTAAATAGCATTGATTATCTCTCTCTTAAAAAAAAAAAAGAGTGGGGGTTGGGGAGATGATGGGGAACACCCACTGACTGTGAGCTTCACCATTTCTTGTTGGAGCCTTCTGACCTCAGTGCTGTAAGTCCTCCTGGGCTGTCATGATGTGTCCCTGTCTTCTGCTGGATGGGGAGGCTTGGTTCTGTACGTCCTGGAGCTCGGTGAGAAGAGGACTGTAGGCTGGGGCAGCACCCAGCTTGTCCCAGTCGGACTGGGGCTCCTGGATCCTGAGTTGGAAGTGTTGGTCTTCTGCTAGGACGGGACCTAGACCTGAAACTGTTCCTGTTTCATAGACTCATTTCAAAGTCATGCTTCCTGTCTTAGATGTCTGCTCATCCCATGCAAACGTGCCCGGCCACCCCAGTTCTTGCCCCTTTCTGGGCATAAATTGGCTACTCCCACTTTTTTGCTTTGGGTCTTGTCTTCACCCTCTGCCCTCATCCATCTTCTTTATACCTTCCAGCAACATTTTGGTGTAGGTTTTCCTTTCCCCTATTCACAGATTTATTCCTTAAATAAGAAAAAGAAAAGTTAAAAACAGAAAAAAAAAATTCAAATGTTCCAAGGAGTTGAAGAGCCATCATTTTTTCTCTGTCAGCTCTCAATAGCTACAGCTGTGATGGCTAGTAATATTCTTGGACTTTTTGGTGTATTATGTGGTTTTTATTGTAATGACATCTTAATTGGGAATATTTCTTTCCTGTCGTTCTGTTGAAAAGCAAAAACGTAAAGTTCCAAAAAACATATAAAAGGGTGTTATATGTGTATTAGCTTTGCGCTTGTGATCACCGACTTCAGATTTCTTTGTGGTTGGGATGTAATAGTACAGTTTTGCCCTTACTATATGATGCAAAGCAAGGTGATCAGAGGCCACCCTCACAAATTCACTCAAGAAATATTTCCTGGCCAGCTGCTGTGGAAGATCAACAGTGAGTTAGACATCGTCATGACTCCAGCAGACTCTAGGGAGAAAAGGTAGCTAAAAACAAACTGCATCAGTGGTGTGTCTAGAATTACCTGAGTATGGGCATTAGCCTGGGCTTGTGGGATGCAGGTTCCTGGCACCCTCCCTGTGCCCTCCCCATGTGGGCTGTGGGTGAAACCTGGAAATATTTTGGACCTTCAACATTTGATTTTGAAAAATTCCATACCTATTTTCTGTCCTTTCTTTTGAAAGAGGAATTCAGTGAGCACCCAAACAAATTCCACCTAGATTCACAGTTGTTGATCTTTGCCATATTTGCTGCTTTTCCCACTCTTTATGTATATATTTCATGTGTACTTTTTTTGGTTGAAATGTTTGACAGGAGTCATAATACTTTAAAGACTTTAACATGTAAACCTAAAGAATAAAGGCATTCTTCTATATAATCTTATCATCATACCCTACAAAATCAACATAAATAATATCATCTAAGATATAATCTATAAACTATGTAATTTCAGTTATAACATTAGTGGATTTTGTAGCCTTTCTTTTCAGTTTCTTGAGCTATAATGTTTATTTTTCCCCAGAACATTTGCCATTCTGTATTTATCTGTTTCCTTATGATTAAATTTGGTTAAACTTTTTTTTTTTAAATAAAAATGCTTGTTAATGAGCATCACATCCTGGAATGTGCAATGTTAGGGTGGCCCCACTGTTGACAATACTAAATTTAAGGCCTGGAAGCGGGTGGCCTCCATGTTGCTTCCTTTTTTTTTGACACAGTACTGGGATTGAAGCTAAGGCTCACTACCACTGAACTATGTCCTCAGCCCAGTCTTCTATTTTGTGACGAGGTCTCACTAAGTTGCTGAGGCTAACTGAACTTGCAGTCCTCCTGCCTCAGCCTCCCAAGCTGCTGGGATTACAGGCTTGCGCCACTGTGCCTAGCTACATTGCTTCATTTGAAAGGTGCATTTTTCCAGTATACAATCTGCGCGGTGGTTCTTGTGTTCATATTGATCTCCAGTTAGTGCATTCAGCATCCATTGCCAATCCTTGGCTGGACCACTTTTCCCTTTGTATTGGACACTGCAACTGGTGTTTGCTATTATTATTTTTTTTTTTTTTAAAGAGAGAGAGGGACAGCGAGAATCAATTTTATTTAGTTTTTCACGAGACTTTTGTTGGTCCCACTGTTGTGTATGTGGTGCTGGGGTTCGAACCCGTGTCCTCACACATGCCAGGCAAGCGCTGTAACCACTGAGCCACCTCTCCAGCCCCAGCAGCTGGTGACTTTTTAAATTTAGTAAATTCTTCTATGTTTATTAACCATCATTCTTCTGAAAAGAACTTTCCCTCTTGCTCTCACTTTATATATTAATTTCCTGTGGCTGCTGTGATGAATTATCCCAAACCAGGTGTCTTTAGAATAGGAGAACTTTGTTGTCCCAGTCTAGAGGTCAGAGTCAAGTCAAGGTTGGCAGGGCTGCACTTCCTGTAAGGCTCTTTGTGGCTCCAGGTGTTCCTTGGGAAGTGCCTCTATCACTCCAGCTTCTGCCCCTGTGTTCTCACAGCCTCCTCATCTTCCATCTGCCAGATCTCTATAAATTCAGTAGAAACCGGACTTGGAATTTTGAATATGGATCTTCTCTAGGTTAGTTATGTGCAGTTCCTTCCTTTCTGCTGATGGTGGGCTGTGCCAGTGAGCTCAGTCCCCTGTTAGCCCCATGGACACGCTACAGCATGCTGTGTGGCTGAGCTAGGATGTGTGGGAGGTTAGTTGGATTAAATGCATTATCAGTTTACTATCGAGTATCATGATGTAACTCCACCACAAGTCAAGGAGCACCTATAGTTTCAAAATCACTACATCAATTCCACTATCAGTAACAAACTCAAGAAAATTAAGGATTTTTTGGTAGTTCTTTTTGTCCTTGGACTCTGTTGCTTTAGGGATGTGCAGTTAGAGTACTGTGTTCGGAAAGCTATTTGAAATAATGTTTTTTCTATGCCCAATACAAGTTAGGTTCATTTTTAGATTTCTTTATGTTCAGTTTTAGGGGTTGCTTTGTTCTTTCTGACTGTTTAAAATATGTAAACCATTGGTTCAAAAGTTGAACTATCAAAGGTTATACTCAGATGTCTCTCACTACAGTCTCTAACATCCCCGTTTGCTTTACTTCATTAGTTTTTTTTTTAAACCTGCATTTCACTTTGCAAACACAGGTATGAGTCCGTATTGTGCACGTACATAACTATATTTAACTTAGAAGAGAGCGTGTTATGTGGACACTTATTTTATCTTTTTTTTTTTCCTGCTCAGTATTTCCTGGAAAGAACCGTGTATGGAGTTGTAGACATCACCTTCTTTCTTTTTCACAGTTGTATCATAATCTTGTGAGTGTGGACTGCAGTTTATTAGACCAATCTGCTAAGAAAGGGCATTTAAGTTATTCCATTTTGCTGTGATAAGTACTGCTGCAGCTAAAGACATCTGCTCAGTTTCCACCAGCCACGTGGGGGAGCCTCCTTTTCCTCCCTCCCCAACAAAATGTAGTGATAAATTTTACATTTTCACCTGTATGAAAAATGATATACCCTGTAGTTTTAATTTGTGTTTCTCTTATCGTGTAAACTCAATCATCTTTTTAAATGTTTGAGGGTTATGAATAGTTTTTTTAATCTGAACTGCTCACATTTTTGCCCATTTCTCTATTGAGTCTTTGGTCTTCCTCTGATTTTTAGGAACTGTATATTTTGGGTCTGAGAAGTGTCCATTGTGATATAAATTGCAATAGTGAATTCTTAAGCCTGGTGTTCTCAGATACAAACATTTTTTTGGTCTTGATCTGCATTTCTGGCACAGAGCCTCTAAACCTTTGAAAGTTCCTGAGAGATAGGAGTGTCTTCCGTGTTATTTAAGAGAGGTGCTCCTTTTGATCACACCAGAGTTAGAGCAAATGAGGTGCCTTAGCTTGGATCTTTGGATAGCCTCAGGATGGGTCTAGTCACCAGAGTGAAAAAGAGGGTTTAGCTCCACCACCAACCTCTGAAAAGGGGAGTGTGGTGCTGGAGATTGAGCTCTTAAAAACTCTTGAACACTGAGATTTGACAATTTCCAGTTTGGGTTGTTGAACCTGCTGCTGGCAGATGTGACCCCCAGAGAGGGTGTGGGTGCTCTGCACCTCTTCCCTTGACCTTATCCCTCTCTTGCACGTTCCTAGGCATACTCTCACTTTAGCTCTTCTCTTCCATTATCCTAGGCATGCCCTCATTGAGGTATTCTCAGAGTTGTATCTGTTGTTTTAAAAACCTGGTATTGGTAAATAAAGTTTTTTCTTATTATTTTTTTAATTCTGTGAACTGTTTTAGCAAATTCTCGAACCTGAGGAGAGTGGCAATTCCTGATTTGTAGCTGGTTGGTTTGAAGAACAGGAAGCCTGGAGCCTTTAGCACATGGGGCCTGTACTCCAGGTGGTTGGTGTCAGGGTTGAATCAGATTGTGAGTATGGGGAAAGCCCACACAGAAGTGTTCTGTGATAGAAGTGGGACTTAGGACCTGAGAATCTTCATTTTCAATAGTTTTCTTTTTTTTTTTTTTTTTTTTTTTTTTTTTTAAAGAGAGAGGGACAGTGAGAGAGACAGAGAAAGAGAGAAACAACTTTATTTAGTTTTTCACATGGCCTTAGTTGCTCCAACACTTAGTTGTGTACGTGGTGCTGGGGTTTGAACCCGGGTCCTCGTGCTTGCCAGGCAAGTGCCGAAACCGCTGAGCCACCACTCCAGCCCGTTTTCTTATTTTTTTATGTAGTTCTTAAGAACCAGTCAAGGTACAGTGCTGTATACCATGAGAAAAAGGAATCCCTGAACTTTGATGGAATGGGGACCCCCGTGAGGCAGCCGTCATGTAGAGGGCATTTGGTGCATAAATAGGGATTGGAACCTGAGTTGAAGGTGAAGGGGAGTCAGGGTCAAGTGGCAGGATGCAAGGAGCAGGAATCCTTGGGGCCTATAAAGGTAGAACGTGAAGTCTCGCCTGACGTAAATTTGAGTCAATGAGGTAAAACAGTGTTTGGTGAAAATTTATGTGTGAGAAAGGAGAATTTGGTGAATACGACTTAAGAATTCAGATATTAGCGCAGGGCAAAATATAATCCATTTTGCATTTGGGGGGTGGTCTGTCTAACCTGAATACTGTGCTTTCCCTTGTACATTTGTCCTTTTATAGATAATGCTGGCAACTTTTAGCCCTGTTATGTGGTACTGCTGATAGGTCAGTGGTATGGTCAGAATATTTGTGTCCCCATCTAATTTCATATGTTGAAATCCTAATCCCCAAGGTGATGGTGTTAGGAAGTGGGACATTGGGAGGTTGGGTCAAGAGCATGGAGCCCTCAGAAATGGGATTAGTGCCCCAGAGAGCTCCTTGCAGTTGCCACCTTGTGAGGACTGAGTGAGAAGACGCCATCCATGAACCAGCAGGTAGGCCTCATAAGCCTTGGAATCTGCTGGTGCCTTGCTTTTGGATTTCCCATCTTCCAGAGCTAGAAGAAACAAATTGGTCTTGTGTGTAAGCCACACAGTCTCTGATATTTTGTTTTGGTTTCTTGAGCTGAGTAAGACAGCCAGGATGTCATGAGCACATCTGTTGTGAAGTTGAAGGGCTTTTGTGAAGAGGTGTTAGTAGGTGAAGCCATTTCCCCAATTCTCCCTTTGTGTTGAACCCACATTCATGCCTTCTTCAAGTGCCTTTTCTTGCTTTATGTTCTACAGATGTGATGGGTCTTAGGAATTAGCTGGAGGGTAACTATGAAAGGAATATTCAAGTTTAGCTCTTTCCTGGAAAGGGTAGTTTCACGTGTTCTGATTTGAGCCACCCTATAACTTAGGGCAAGTCATCTGCCTCGCTGGAGCTTCTAGGTTTTTCTTAAGCCTTGCGGGTAAGAATAACTTTTAAAAAATACTATGTGGAGGGCTGGAGCGGTGGCTCGGTTGGTTACAGTGCTTGCCTGGCATTCGTGAGTATGCGAGTTCAAACCCAGCACCAGGGATGTAACAATATATGAAAAAAATACTGTGTGGAACAGAAAGGATTTATTTAAATAAATAAATGAGAGCTCTAATTGATTAGTCACGTGGGAAAAGAAAATATGTGTGGGTCTTATAAAGTAACTATGATAAGAAGGACTCCCAGGCAGGAAGTGCAGGGCCAGCCTTTCTGACTGACATAGCCCTTTGCTTTAGAAGGTGAGGAATGAATTTGGAATTCATCTGTCAGTTTCTTTTCACTTCTGGCTAAGCTTTTTAGAGTTGTTCTAACCAGGATAAATAAGCGAAGTAACGCAACAACAGAAAACATTTGAACTTCTTCAAAGTAGTCTTTTTTAGAGGGAGTGTAAGTGTTCTAGAAAGTGAAAATGGTTTTGTCAGTGTGCTGAGATCTTGTAGTGTTATTGTTAGTGTCTTTGAACTTTTTTCGGGGCTGGGGTTAGTACTGGGAATTAAACCCAGGGCTGCTCAGCCACTGAGATACTTCCACTGATGTTATTTTGTAATTTTGAGAGAGGGTCTCACAAAATTACTCAGGGCCTTATTAAGTTGCTGAGGCTGGCTTTTAGTTTGCAATCCGCCTACCTCAGCCTGCAACCGATATAAATGTTTAGATTGTGAATGTGCCAGAATTAAATAATTGCATAAGTATTATTTGGCTTCTGAGGCTGGGGGTCAAGAGTATACTACATTGTTGATTGTCTCCCTAGATCCCACCCTGTCCTCCCTCTCTCTCCCCTTCCCCCTGCTGCTCTCCTCCCTCCCACCCCCACATACCTGTGGTTCCCCTAGACTGTGTGTTGCTGTGCCTTTGCTGGGTCTAATACATGAGTTTGACAACCTTTCACCCAAGCTTGGATTTTGCTCCAGCCTCCACAAGTGAGGGAAAACATTCCACCATTGACTCTCTGGGTTTGGCTGACTTTGCTCAGCATGGTTTCTTCCATTGCCATCCATTTACCTTCAATGGCTCCAATATTGTTGTTTCTAACGGCAGAGTAGAATGCCATTGTATATATTCCAGAGCTTTTGTATCCATCCAGTGAGGGGCATCTGGATTGGTTCCATCATTTAGCTACTGTAAATTGAGCTGCTATGAATATGTATTTTGCTGTGTTGCTATAATGTACACTTCTAACTCCTCTGGGAGTTTGTACAGTGAATCCAACCCTAATTTTTTTTGAAGGGTCTCCACACTGGTTTCTAGAGTGGCTGCATGTATTTGTTTTAAGGGTATATCAGCAGGCAGCCAGTTATACCATCAGCAGAAGACTGGAGATATAGGATGGCTCCATTGCAATAAGTGAAAGAATCTGATTAATGTGATTCTCATCCAGGGGGCCAGTGGTAGTTATTGTGGAAAGGATCATGGGATGTGAATAAAGGATCCTTATTATGGGGACTGTCAGCAGAACTCATTTGGGGACAGATCAGAATCATTTTCTTCCTCTTAGTTTCATTTACTGTATTTAGAATTTGATTAGAGTCCATCTTAATTACCTAAGACAAAAATTTCTCTCCCAAATTTTCAATATAGTGACAAAATTTATTGCTAAAACTCAAATGCTAGCCACCTCCCCGCCTAGGTCTTCTTTGTCCTCCTTAGGCTTCCCCTGGTCTGTATCCCTCAGCCATTCCCATTTACCCTTGTAGGTGCTGAATGCTGCCCCGACCTTGGGCAGAAGGAGTGGCCTGCTGCAGTCATCCTGATGTCTTGCGGTGAGGAGTTGAAGGGGAGATACATTTTCCATTTTATAGATGGGAAGATTGAGGCACAGAACGTTTACATCCCTGCCCCAGGCCTCAGTCTGATTGCAGTGATTTGATGATGGCATAGAGGGACATGAAGGAACTTCATTTGTTAGCTTGAATGTAGTTTTATATATATAATTATGGTAAAATGCACATAATATAAAATTTACCATTTTAATAGCTTTTTTTTTTTTTGATACTGAGACTTGAACCCAGGGCTTTGCACATGCTAATAAGCATGTTCTCTGCCCCTGAGCTACACCCAGCCTCCATTTTAACCACTTTTAAGTGTGTGGTTCAGTAGTGCAAAGTACATTCACATTGTTTTACAATGGATCTCCAGTACTTCATCTTCCCCAGCTGATTCTCTGCACCTATTAAATAGCTCCAGGCTCCAAACGACCACCCTTTTACTTTGTATGAATTTGACACTGTAGTACCTCATATGAGTGGGATTACACATTATCTGTTCTTTTGTGACTGACTTTTTTCAATTAGCATAATGTCTTCAAAGTCCGTGCATGTTATAGCATGTATCACAATTTCCTTCCTAAGGCTAAATAATGTTCCACTGTATGCACGTACCATGTTGAACCATGTTTTGTTTATTCATTCATCTGACCGTGGATACTTGATTTGCTTCCACCTTTGGGTGTTGAATAATGCTACATGTGTGCACACATTCCTCTTCAAAACCCTGCTTTCAGAACTTTTGGAAACAAACCCAATTTGGAATTGCTGGAGCCTGTTGTAATTGTGTGTTTGATTTTCTGTGTGAACTCTTGTACTGTTTTCCGTAGCAGCTGTGCTGTTTCTTCATCACACCAGCGGCACACATCCTTGCCAACATGCACCGTCTTTATTCTTGTGTTACAGTAGCCATCCTAATGAGTACGAGGTGGGCGTATAAGCTTTTAATGAGGCATGTCTTGAAGGAGATGTTACTTGGAGGCAGTCCTCATGGGGTGCCTACAAGGTAGAGGGGGGCAGCAGGAGATATAGCCGTCTGTATCCGTGGGTTCAATCAGCCGTGGATTGAAGATGTTAAAATAATTGTATCAGTACTGAATATGCACAGACTTTATTCTTGTTATCAATTCCTAAACAAGAAAAAATAAATGCATTTACCTAGCATTTACATTGTACTAGGTTGGATAACTAATCTAGAGATAAGTTCAGGTGTACAGAAAAATATAAATAGGTTCTGTGCAAACGCTATGCCATTTTTATGAGGAACTTGAACATTTTTGTGGGTTTTGGTATCTGTGGGAGTCAAGGTCCTGGAATCAATCCCCCGCAGATACCATGGGGTAACTGTATTTCCGTGGATCAGAATTGGAGATGTTGCCCGCCTTGCTCTTTTTCTGGTGAGTGGTCCAGCAGCCTCTTGTAGGACCCTTTTCCCTCTTCCCTACAGCACTAAGGTGGCTAATGGGGGACACGGTGTAGTGATCGGAGGTGGCCTGTTGTCATCTTGTCTGGATCGAAGTCCCCAAAACCTCAGTTTCCCCAGTTTAGGTGATTGGAAGGCACTTTCCTATGACTGATCCCTAATAATGTCTTTAGCAGCTGTGCACCATCTGCAGGAGTAGCATGCACCTACCCCATATGCATCTGCCTTCAACTGCCCTACCGTGCCCCAGCACCCCTGGCTTTCCCAGAGCCCTTCCAAGGCACCTCCACACCTCCCTCCTACTTCTTTTTTACTTTCCCTCCCTTGTTTTACCTTCTCTTTCTGTCTCTCACCTGTAATCCACCGCTTCCTGGTCATTCCCCGAACACACCCACATCCTCTACCTTTCTCCACCCACCCCCTCCTCTTCTTTCTCCTACCCTGTTGTTCTTTTCTAACTCCCTCATTTCCATATGTACTTGCAGACTCTGCCTTTGTCCTCCCTCATGACCCAGTGATGTGGCAGGCAGGGCACATTAGGCTGACCTCCAGGAACAGCATGTCACAGGGTCTGACCATGTGGAGAATGAGCCCAGAGCATCTCAGGTGGAATGCTCAAAGCTTGCGGGAACTCAAGCCCATGGACTGAGGTCCTGCCTGTGTACCCGTCATGCACCTGCGCACACTGGGAGGAGGTCCTGCTCTATCCCTCCTCACATTCTTTCCTTCTTTGCTACTTTTGAGTACAAAATGAAAAGGCTGACCTCAATTATCATTAAACACTTTAAAGCTTCATTTAGAATTCACAGAATAATGTGCCAACAGGAAAATAAGGTGGAAAGGCAAGTTTGGAAAGGCAAGACTGAAGTGTAAAGAAGATAAAAATCATAGTACTCATAATTTGAATGTATTAAAATGTCTTTCCACTCCAAAATAGTGCATTTTTCTTCATTTTGGCTGATTTTTCTCTTTGACCCTCAGGAAAGTTTTGTGATTTCTTTCATGTGGGTTTGCATCTTTTTCTGTGATGTGTATTTCCATCAAGTTTTGCATGAGCACTCTACCTAAAGATCCAGTATCAATTACTAAGAAAACTTTTCAACTGTGAACAACAAAATTAACCTCAAAGCCATAATCTGTTTTTTTTTTTTTTATAAAGAGAGAGGGACAGAGAGCGAGAGAGAGAGAGAAAATCAATTTTTATTTAGTTTTTCATGTGTCTTTCTTTGCTCCAACACTTCATTGTGTACGTGGTACTGGGGTTCGAACCCACGTACTCGTGCATGCCAGGCAAGTGCCATAACCGCCGATCCACCGCTCAGCCCATGTTTTAAAGCAAATTTCTCCTTCACCTTTTGTGCTCATTTTTAATGTTTCTACATTTTTTTCATTTTATTCTTAAACATAGTGTTCTCCTTTCTAGATGGAATTAATGCAACTTTACGTGGCCTGTCCTGTCTGAGCCACTCCAGCTCTGGTTCCAGAGTCGATGGTAACCAGTCCTTTATGAAGCTAAGTTGTAAGGAGAGGTCTGAGTTCACTTTTTCCTCCCAGCTAATACCACGTTTCCCCACATCCTCAGAAAAGATTCTTCAAGAATTTTTTGCAAAATTGGCAGTTGTGCTTATGCGAGACTGATGGGGGAGAAGGGAGCATTTGCAGTAGGACCTGTGTGGTCATTTTCTGCAGGGTCGTCGCTGACTTGGTAGCTGGTGCTTTAGTGGCCGCTGTGCTCCAGGGCTGGACATGAGTGTGCTGCCCTCTCACTGGGAGGTGAATAGTCAGGGAAAGAGCACGGGTGCTTTTCGTATGTACCTGTCAAAAATGAAGTCTCTGATGCCATTGGAGTTCTGCTGGGAAAGGTGATGCCTTACTTAACTTCCATTACTTTTCCCGCAGCCCTCCTTATTTGATGCTGGGGCAGGTGGAAGTTTCTCCCTTCTTTGATCTCTCTCTCTTTAGTGATTCTGTTTTCATCAGAAAACTAAAGATATATTAGTTTGGTAGCCTCTCTGGAAGTCTATTCATTTTGCATTAAAGAAAACCTTGCTTCATTACCTTAGGTCCACCTCATGTATGTTTAAGTAGAAAAAAGCAAAAGAAACATCGTGGCAATGTTTTCAGTACCACGTTAGGCACCTGTTGGTATTTGGGAAGTCTAGAGGAGGGCAAAAAGGAGAATTTTTAGTTGCTTAAAATTTATCAGAAGGGACAGGCTTTTTTTTTTTTTTTTTTTTTTATAACTGTTTTCCTCTCTATTCTCTTCCCCAGATTTGGTGCTATCCATGGTATTTCAGATTGAGATTTTGAAAATATTTGCTTATTCCATAGTGATACCATAAACTAGAATCTTGAGTGGTATGTATGAATGAAACTTGCTAATAGACTTATTGGTGTCCTGTACCAATGGCAGAGAATACATGATTTTTCTCAGGTAAAGATTTATAGACAGAATGAATCATAATTCCAGCTCTAAGGATTAATTGTGTAATTGTTATTACTGCATGTTACACAGGAAGCTTTATTTCCATGGGGTTGTTGCTGCCAAGTACTAAGTTGAGTTGGATGACTGGGAAACCAGGACACTTGGTGGTTGTCATAGTTTGGACAGCGAGGTGCAAGGGTTATTAAGATTTTGTGTGTCTTTCTGAGGCTTAACTTTAGTTCATAATTTTAACATTCAGTCTGGGAGCGTTGGGAAAGCCTCTGTCCTTTCTAACTAACCCAGTTTCCTTCCCTTTTGGCTGCTGGATGGCAGTTTAGTGCTGTGCATATGAATTCCCCAGATAGCTTCCTTTGTGTCCTGTGTTTATAGACTATATTTCTGTGATTTGCTGTTTTGCTTTCTGCAGGAAGACATTTTTACCTTTTTTTTTTTTTTCTTTTTGGCATGTGCTGGGCATGGAACCTAAGCCTCAGGCATGCTAAGCAAATACTGTGCCGTGGAGCTGCAGCCCCAAGCCTGGATGAGAGATCTATCTCATTCAACTGAATGGTTGCACTAAACTTAGGTAGATTTAGATCATACAGCGTCCTCCTGCAGAAGGGCAGAAGTCTTTGCACAGCTCGGGCTTCCAATGGGAGAGTTCCTTCAAACTTATTATAGCTTTCATGAGTAAGGACAGAACTCGGTATTTAGAGCTTTAAAGTTTTACGTTAAAGTCTTAGGGTTGCAAGGTCAGTTGTGTTAAAGTTCCTATCGCAGTCTCCATTCCTTCCTAGTGTTTAAGGTGCAGAGTAACACACCGAATGGTCAGGATAGGAACCCTGGCCTCACTGTGGAGGTGAAGGCTCTGAACTGGAATTAAAGAAAGGTCCAAGAGGGCATGTGAGGTGCCATACAGGATTTGGAAAGATGGACCAAGGAGAGGGCTGTCAGTGTTACAGGGGGGGAGGTCAAGGGGGTGAGGAGTGGGAGATGAGGTTGGAGGGGTAGCAGACAAGGCCTCATCACAGACAGTCCCTCAGGTATCGTTCCCAGGAGCATGGGCAGAGGAGCCCTGGGGTTGGCATGCATTTGGAGAGGATGTTCCTCTGCTTGGGGCCTCTATAAGGGAAGCCAAGGTAGGGAAATCAGGACCCCCTTGGGGAGAAAGAGCTGGACATTCAGAGCTCTGTCAGGCAGAGTGGGGTCATAACACAGGAGGCCCTGCTCCTGAGTTGTGCCCAGGCCAGCACAGGGCCCTATGCTGAAAACTTCTATCAGCACCACCCTGCTGTCCACTAGGGAGAGGCCTGTTTGTAATCACAGATTATTTCATGGCTGTGAAATGCAAATGTGAGAGAAGAAGCCAGAAGGCACTCTGTGGGTTCGGAAGACCATATCGCCCGCCCTGCTTGCTGCAGGGGATAGGAGGAGTGGAACTGGGCAGGGGGTTTAGATGGGAAATTGAGGGTGAGGTCCAATGGAAGACACACAGTAGAGTGGGGAGGGTGGGCCTCCTGTTACACCCCACATGGGGTGTTGTGAAAAGAGATAGTGGGACAATAAATACCACATTTTTAACCTCATCTCATTACGTTTTTCATTTTTGATCTGATAATGCATAGAAAATGGTAGTACATATGCATACAGAATGCTTTCTCAAGACGTTTTGATAATTGGATATAGGCTGTCAAAATAGTCAGGAGAACTCTTAAAATCTTGAGCTTGACCCAGCAGCTGGTAAGGGAGAAGTGCCATGGAGGTGACAGGTAGAGAACCTTGAGGGTCACCTGGTGATGCAGTGACCAGGCCCTGATGTGGGCAGGGCATCTGGAAGCATGCATCATCCACCTCGGGAAGGATGGGCAGTGAAGAGGGACAGGGACATCCAGAGTTAGAGTGATGTTGGCAAACAGGTTGCGGACATGTGCTTAACTGTGTTCTTTGGATTGTCTTAAGAGGATTTGGGCAAGTGAGAAGGGTGGTAAGGGCCACGTGCAGCAGAGCTTCTCAGGTTTCGGTGGCATAGGTATCCCCTGGAGCACTTGCCTAAACCCACGGGATGGCCCCACTGCAGGGCTTCTGAGTCTGGAGCTGTCAATCCATCCAGGCTGCTTTAAGAAAATACCATAGACTAGCTGGAATTTGTTTCCAACATCAAGATGCAAACTTATTCATTTCCTGGTAAGGGCTGTCTTCTTGGCTTGCATATGTCCATCTTCATGCTGTGTCCTCACATGGCAGGCAGAGGACATTCCAATGTTTCTTCTTCCTCTTATAAGGGAGCTAATCCTTCTTGGGACCCCCACCCTCATGACCTCATCACCGCCCCCTACCACATCATTGCAATAGGGATGCAATTTCAGCATGTGAAAATTGTGGGGGCACACATTCAGAGCATAACAAGAGCCGAGGTAGACCTGAGAATCTGCTTTTGCAACAGGTTTTCAGATGATGCTGCTGCCACCATTTGGGGACACGTCTTGTGCATCTCTGGCCGCACCATTTGTCCTGTCCATCTACAGGCTTGTGCCCTTATGCAGGCTTTTAAAAACAGGGTTGTGAATTTCCTTGAGATAGTTAAGTAATTGGTCTTGAATTTCTGGCCTGTTTGGAGGATTTGATCTGATACCTTGAAAGCTGGGACATTGCTGTTCCTCATCTAGACATCTTCAATAGATTTACAAAACACATTTAAATCTTTTGTAGAAATTAAAGTAACGCAGTGCAAATGTATAGAAAGGTCTTATATCGTGTCCACCAGACCTTCTTCTGGTATAAAAACACACACGCACATAGTTTTAACAAGCAAAGCATTGGCTTTATATGTTATTCTCTAAATTGCCATTTTCATTTAGCACTGACCTTTTTACCTTTAAAGACTTTTCAAGGTCTAGATATCATCTACAAACCTTACAGTCTCTTGTACTTTTTTTTTTTTTCCAAGATAGAGGGACAATGAGAGAGAGAAAGAGACAGAATCAATTTTATTTAGTTTTTCATGTGGCCCTCTTTGCTCCGAAACCTTGTTGTGTACTTGGTGCTGGGGTTTGAACCTGCATACTCAAGCATGCCAGACAAGTGCCATAACCACTGAGCCACCGCTCCTGCCCCAGCCTCTTGTACTTTTAATCTTGTACTTTTAATTTACTTTTTTGTGAAAAAAGTAAATCTTGGAGTAAAACTCTTCCCTCTGGTAATGTTGGTAGGTGTCTTAGTCTCTTTTCTGCTGCTGTAACAAGAATACCAAAGACCAAGTAAATTATAAACAATAGAGTTCTGGAGGTTGGGAAGTCCAGGGTCATAGAGCCATATCTGATGGAGGCCTTGCTGTGTGGTAATATGGTGGAAGGCATCCTATGGTGAAGAAGGATGTGAAAGACAGAGACTGGGACTAAACCTACTTTTGTAAGAGATCCATTCTGGCAATAACTGAACTGAACCAGTGTTGTGATAACTGATGTTAATCCATTTGTGAAGGCTGTGCCTTCATAACCTGTTACTTCTTAAAGGTGCCCTCCTCCCAGCCCTGGCTGGGAATTGAACCCAGGGCTGCTTTATCATTGAACTTCATCCTCAGCCCTTTTTATTTTTAATTTTGAGGCAGGGACCTGCTAAGTTGCTGACACTGACCTGGAACTTATAATCCTCCTGTCTCAGCCTCCCAACTTGCTTGAATTACAGGCATGCACCACCACACCTGGCAGGGTCCCACCTCTTAATGCTGTTACAATGGCAGTTAAATTTTGAGATGAGTTTAGGAGAGAACATTCCAACCATTGCAGTAGGATTTTATTAGGTAAGTCTGTGGGAAGGTGAGAGTCAACTGATGAGGGTTTTATAGCAGGAAATTTAGGACCCACCAGCTGAGAATGGGGGTGCAGAGCAGTGAGTTTTGGGAAGGAATGTTCTCTTGCCTTCTGGATTCTTTCCTGGAGGTCTGGACCCTGGGATGGTCGAGAACAGAGCTGGGGCCACAGGGAGGACTGACAGGTCAGTCCCCTGTGCTTGAGTCCCAAAGTGTGCCAGATTCTAGAACCCGCTCTCAGTTGCCTTTCAATCTGGGACAGTTTTCATGCTGTACAACAGCTTAGCTAGTGCTCAGGCCTGGCAGGCTGAGGACAGTGCCTAGGCTCAGGAGTAGGTCAGGAGCAGGCAGGCTCCTCTTTGGTAATTCTTGATGCCTGACCTTTTAGTTCCTCATTCTTTTAGTCTCCCCTGCTCCCCTCTTTTTTTTCCTGTGCTGGGGATTGAATCTAGGACCTTGATCACACTAGGCAAGTGCTCTACCACTGAGCCACATACCCAGCCCTAGTCCTTCATTATTTGAATGGGAACTGGAGACTGGGAAGTCCTTCATTTCTGCCCATCACCTTTTTGTGTTTGCAAAATTAGAAGCAAAATTGTATCTTCTCATTTGAATCTTGTAGTCATTTAACAAAAGTTCAGTGCTTTTTTTAATACCTTTTTTTTATAAAGAAGAAGAGAATAAGGGAGAAAGAATCAATTTTATTTTTTCATCTGGCCTTTGTTTCTCTGACACTTTGCGTATGTGGTGCTGGGGTTTGAACCTGGGTCCTCGCACATGCCAGGCAAATGCTCCAGCCACTGAGCACTGCTCCAGCTCTAGTGCTTTTCTTATTATAAGAATAATACATGTTCTTGTCTGTTTCAAGAAAACATTTTAATTGTGCCCCCCTCAAACTTTGTTCAAGGTGACTCAAATATTTACTCTTTCCCAGAGTAAATATTGGGTTCTCTGGAGGTGAGAAAGTGTGCATCTCTCCTACGTGTTAGTTGATGTTTTGTTTAATAGGATAAGTGGGACAGCAGCCAGGTGCCAACACCAGGTTGGGGGTGTCAGAATTTCCCCAGCCCTACAGATTCGACCCTTTCCATGCAAAGCTGTACCTCTGAGGGGTACATTTGGTAGGGAACACTTTGGCTAGGGAGGAATTTAACCCCAATACCTGGCTTAATTTGAGGACTGTGATCTGAGCATCCTTTCAGAGGGGATTGCTGACCTGGCTGTTTCAGTTCTGGTTGGTTCACTGCTGAACCAACCACTTTTATCTAAACTTAGTGTTAAAAAACTGCTACCAGTGTGCTATGGTCATTGACTCTGCGAGTCAGGAGCTTGAAAGGGGCTTGACTCTTCTGTGTTTCGTGATGGCTAGGTCCTCTGTTGGAATCAGCTAGCCAGGCTGTACATGGCTTCTTCATCCCTCCTGAGAACAGATTTGCTTAGCACTGGCTGTTAGAGTACCCTTATGCCACACTTGGTGTGGTCAGACTTCTTCCACGGTGACCAAGGGCTCTAAGATAGTGTACCAGCAAATGAGACAGCAGTCACAGCACCTGGCTGTCTATGCTCAGCTTTGAAGGTCACAATCTTCCTGGTCCAAAGCAGCACAAGCCCCCTGGATTCAAAGCTAGGACACAGAGACCCCATCCCATGGAAAGCGTATCAGATAGTTTTTGGATACCTTTTAAAAGTGCTGTGTTGGAAGCTCCTTTGTGTCAAAAGCACAGTGCCACTGCAGAGCTTTGCAGGAGCGCTTGGCAGACAGACTGAGTTACAGGTGAGGGGAGGCACCACGGTGTAATGAACACACTGAAAAGCTTACGTGGAATAGTAAATAGTCCAGCAGCAGGATGCACTGTAATATTGTACTGGAACTTTCTCTAATGATCATACTCATTTAAATGTGTTCAAGATACCTTCTGCTTACACAGTGTTTCTCTGTTGAATACTTCTCTAAAGTGTTCTTGCCCCAAATGTTGGAAGGTTGGAGCCACCGTTTGTTCTCCTGAAATGGTAGTGTGTCCCATGTTGGAATAGCCTTCTTGCCCCACGTCAGGATTTCATGTAGTTAGGGTCACTCCATTTTAGTTTGAGCACATGCCTCGTGACATTTGAAGTCAGGGGATTAGCTTAGAGGGCAAGTTTGGAAATGTATGGGGTGCTTTCCTTCTGTGCAGGTAGGTGCAGCTCTGGAGCCCTCAACAGGTCGCACAAGACTGGGGAGGAGGCCTCACACTGGAAGATGGCACAGGGTTGGGGGTCCCTGGCTCTGTAGCCTTGAGCAAGTCACAAGGTACCTCTCGAGTCCTGTCTGTCACAGGCTGTGAAATGGCACGAGGCTATGACATGACCTTGTGGTTAAGACCCAGTGAATATGACAGTCCTGTGTGGAGCCAGGTGCGTGGTGAGTAACAGCCATGCTGGTATCGATGTATCGAAGATGCTTGTCTTGGCGTTATCACCAGATCCCCCAGAGCTGTGGCCACTACAAGGTGGCAGATAGCAGTCAGGTCCACTTTCTAATGAGCCACCACCACACTTGGTCCCCAGAGGCCCTCTGCCCACACATCTGTCTGGCACTGGCCTTTTCTACACCTCTGCTCATGTAGAGTGCCTCCCACTGAGGTTGTCTCATCCTGCACCATGGTCCTCTGCCCTTCTGTTCCATCTTCTGACCTCACTGTCTTTGCCCCTGGGCTTCCACCTCTGTCCTCTGCATTGCTCCCTCTCAGCCCACCTTCACCCTGGCTTCTGCTGCTCCCAGCTACTTGCAGATAACGGGCTGGAGCGCCTTGCTGGCCTCCTTCAAATTCTGAATGTTTGTGCATCGCCTACTAAGTGGAGCCCAGTTTTCTTGGAATAATATAAAAGAAAACATGGGGGTGCTGTATTTGGTTTATTAACAGTCTCCAGGGAATTTTTAAATGGTTGAAAAATGTTAAATAGTCTCTCATGACTCTTGGAAATTATATGAAAATGAAATTTTTGTGTCCTAGACGTGGTCTGGGAACACTACCATGATTTTCCAAAATTATCCATATCTGTGGTCACCCTTACAGTGGCACAGTTGAGTAGTGGGGACAGAGGTCATATGTACTTTCAAAGTCTTAAATATTTAATATCCAGCCCTTATAAAAAAGTGTTTCTGGGGCTGGAGCGGTGGTTCAGTGGTTACAGCACTTGCCTTTCGTGTGCAAGGACTCCAGTTCAAACCCCAGCACCATGTACACAATGAAGTGTCAGAGCAACAAAAGCCACATGAAAAACTAAATAAAATTGATTCTCTCTTTCTCTCACGGTCCCTCTCATTCTTAAAACCCCCCCAAGAACAGTTTCTGACTCTTACCTTGGAGCATCTATTAATCATTTGAGGGAGTTGTTTATTCATTCATTCATTCTTTCAGCAAATATTTAGAGTATGCATTTTGTCCATCTGTCTCAGTGCTCTAGATAATAGCGCTGTATGGAAATTGGAAAATCTCTGCTGGCTTAGAGCTTACATTTTATTGGGAGAAAGGAATTGGCAATAACTTGGGATCACAGATCAGTACATATACAGGTTAAGCATCCCTAATGTGAAAATGAGAAATCTGAAATACTCCAAAATCTTGAACTTTTTTAGTGCCAGCATGATGCTTGGTTATCCTGAGCCATCGTTTGTTCACTGTATGAATGCTGTCATGTTTTACTCCAAAGACTGTAAGTGTAAGAAAACAATCACTCCTCAGCAGCATGTGAATTCAGACTTAGAGATGATGGTGGTGACACACGACCCTGTGGTGACTGAGATAGTGGCACCTTAGCTTCCTCATGGATCATTGTGCCCAATTTTGTTTCATGCACAGAATTATTTAAAAAGTTGTGTAAAATTCCCTTCAGACTGTGTGTATAAGGTAGGTTTGAAATGTAAATGAATTTCATATGTAGACTTAGGTCCCTTCCTCAAGATGTCTCATTATGTATGTGCAGATATTCCAAAATCTGTACACTTTTGGTCTCCAACATTTATGCAGCCTGTACAGATATATAGACTGGTGATTAATGCTGTAAAGAGAAAGAAAGCATTAGTGGGGATGGGGAGGGGAGGTTAGGGGTCAGCAAGGGTGTTCTTACTGGTAGGCCCACCCCCACCCACCCAGAAGAGCTCTTTGACTAGACAACTTTTGAGCTGAGACCTGGATGGAGGTAGGGAGGCAGAAGAGGCTGTTGGGAGAAGAGTAAGTACAAAGGCCCTGAGGCTGGGGTGGGGATAGCAGGCTCAGGAAGTTGGCAGAACTATAAGGGCAGAGTGGCTTCAGCCTAGAGGTGGGCAGTAGGTGAAATGTTAGCTGACCCCCAGATTGCCAGGGATGAAAGTCACGTGGAGCACTTATAAAATGCATCTGCTGGAGCCCTCTGCAGAGATTGATTCAGCAGATCTAAGGTACATACTGGGCAGGGCCTGGCAGGCCGTGGAAATCCCTGAATTGATTGGTTGAAACTATAAACTCAGACCCCCACTATTGAATGAGTCCACTTCTCAGTCATTTTCAATCGAGAGCCTTTTAAATGCAGAGGGGCAGCCTGGATAAGGAACCTTGGCACCTAGCAGGGGCTTATTAAATAAATGTCTGAATTTTTAAGGACACTTAACATTTATGCCCCTTGACTGCTCTCTGTTACTTTCCTTTGGGGGGAATGCCATTTCTCCCTCTGTGCTCATCCAGTAATATGTTAAGTTTCCTCACCTCTAGTTGGTGGTTGTTGCTCCACCTTTCACTGCAGGACCAGGGTCTTGTGGGGATTTCCCCCCTCTGCTGCCTTCCCTTCCTGGCCCCTGTTCTCTGGGGTCCTTCTGGGGTATCCTGTTGCCAATCACTCATAGCCTCACATCTTCACACCCCTTCCAGATGCGAAGGAGGCCCAGTCTTCCTCCTGTGGCAGGCACTGAGTATGTTGAATCAATGTCTGATGGATTGTTACAGGGCTGGGGCCTTCTGGGAAACCCTGATGCTTGTGCTCAAGTAAGAAAGATTTCAGACGTGTTACTCAGAGTAATAGGCAATGAGTTTATTGAAGGGATAGGAAAAGGAAAAGTGGACATCTCGAGAGAATGGGGTTCTCTCAGAGAGGAAAGGGACAACATGTCTTTCCTGCACTCCAGGATTGTGGGTGATCCCAGAGAAGTTTACAGAGTCCCATCCAGGACCACCTCTTGACTTTTGACTGATAGCAGGATGACATTAGTCTTTCAAGTCCTCACCACCATGACAATTCTAGTTCACTTTGGCTCATGCTCACTGGTTCTAATTGGATTTTTTTTTTTAAGAGGGAGAATCAGTTTTATTTAGTTTTTCATATGGCTTTTGTTGCTCTGACGTGGTGTATATGTGGTGCTGGGGTTTGAACCCGTGTCCTGGTACGTGCCAGCCAAGTGCTGTAACCACTGAGCCACTGCTCCAGCCCCTCTAATTAGATTTTTTTTTTTTTTAAGAGAGAAGGACAGTGAGAGAAACAGAGAGACAGAATCAATTTTTTATTGAGTTTTTCACATGTGTATGTGGGCACTGGGGTTTGAAACTGTATATTTGTGCATGCCGGGTAACCGCCGACCACTGCTCCAGCCCCCTCTAATTAGATTTTTAGCCCCAAATTCTTATGGATTTTATGGTTAGGAGGAATTTTCCTGATCTCCTGAGTTCTGCTCAGTGAAAAGGGTCACAGAAGTCTTCCCCTTCAGGGTAATCTGTGTTTCTCTTATTTACATTATTTTGGGCCTTCATTTCTCCTGAAGATAGCAGATAGTTTGCTGAATAATGTGACATATCCCATCCACTTAAGCCAGGCAGGGCTGCAGGTAAATTGCTTCTTGGAAAAGAAAGCATGTCGGGGATTAGCACAGTAGGCCTATTTTATAGAACTATTCCCTTAACCTCGTGTTCCCACCACTCTTGTCTTGTCTGTCCCTTCAAGGTGAGCAAAGAAATTCAGGAGACATGGTGAAAGGAAGACAAAGCCTTCAAGGTGTTCCTGTGAGGTCTGTACTGTCCAAAAATTGCTTAGTTGACTTGAGCATCCAGCTTGCTGGTTTATGGGGTGGCTTCTTGTAGGAGGACATCCCTCAGTCAGAGAGCTGTTCCCTTAAGCCACACTTAAAATGGTGACCAGAATGCCTTAAAAAAAAAAGAAGCCAAGGCTTCTTGCAGTTCTTTGAAATGGACAGGTGGGAATGGTTACTGTGTCCCATCCAGCCTGATAAAGGTGCTTCAACAGGGCCAGTGACACGGCTGGCCCCAGACCTGGATTCCCAGAGAGGAGGCTGCGTCTCAGTGGTTTGGTGTCCCAGAACTCATATTCATCCCCACTCCAAAACAAATGCGCCTCTTAAAATTCAAAGTTTCTGTGACCTTGAGTTGGTGGTTTATAATTTGTTTCAAGTCTTGAGCTCATTGGAGGACTTTTGAAAGCTGTGGACACATGATTTTGCAACGTTTTGAAAGGTTTTTTTTCTCTTCCTCAAAATTCCTGAAAATCATTCAGGAATCCAAGGAGACCACAGACTTCAGATTGAGAAATTGTGTTCTAAAAGGATTTATTTCACAATAGCTGATTAATATTTAAGAAACTAAGTTAGACTAAGACCACAAAGGTGTTATGTTAGCGTTTTAATTTTTTCCTGTGTTGGAAAAGGATACTCATTTCTAATTATACGCTTAAAAATAATTCGATTTTCACCCCAAGAAAAATGTGTACAAGATTTTCTTGAAGTACATTTTAATGGATGCCACAAAATTTAGATACGGACATAATAAAAATTGTAGAAACTGATTTCTTTTTTTGTATTTTTGCAGCAAGAACCCAACCACTGAGCTCCATCCCCATCATCAGGAATTGTGAAAATGATGTGCCTTAGTTTACATACGTAGTATTGACGCAGGGTTTTTGAGATGAGGCTGGATTCTCTGCTCCCACTGGCAAATGGAGTCTGGGCAGACCACAGATTCCAGCAGCTCATTTTCAGTGTTTGCAGCTATTCCCAGCTAAAACTGGGAATTTGGGCTGGCTGCAGGTTTCTGAGGTTGAAATAGTGTTAGCTTCCCAGCTAAAAGTTGGGGTGTTGGAGCTCTTAGTGTGGTGGAAATTTACCCCGGGAATTCGGTGCCGATCTTCTGGGTTCACGAATTCGAAGAATAAAATCCATGGACAACCATGGAAGGAGGAGTAAAAAGGAGTAGGATTTATTTAAGGAAGAGCAGAGACTCCACAAGGCCGAGGGGTACCTGGAAGCAGGACACCATCTAATGGAGGTTAGGCCAGGGGTTATATTGATTTGGGTATGACCATAATTATCATTCATGCAAAGCAGGCATTGAGAAATGCATCTACATCATTGGTTGAAATCTGTGCATGCAAAACAGGCATTGAAACTAAGCCCCAAAATCATTGGTTAAAATCTGCGCAAAACAGGTAGCAATTCTTTCCAAGTTCTCATCTGTGTCCACCCCCACTTCTTTGTTTTCCCCACTGTGGGACTAAGGAGTTGCTCCCACAGGTGAGCCTCATGGTCATTTACATATGATAGCCCTGAGCATACTCGTTAAGGGCTCTTGACTGTCTCACTTCTAGGTGTGGTTGAGTGGGGCCTATGGTCCTGACTACCTAGCCATTTTACTCTCTCTCCTAGAACTGTCTCAGTATTTTTAAAATTTATGCTAAGCTGGGAGTGGTGGTTGCATGCTCAGGAGGCTGAGGTGGAAGGATCACAAATTCCAAGACAGCCTCCACAACTTAGCATAAACTTTTCTCAAAATAAAATATAAAAAGGGCTGAATATGACTCAGTGATTAAGAGCTCCTAGGTTCAATACCTGGTACCAAAAATTTTTTATATTAAAAATTAGAATCAATTCTGGAAATTGTGCAATATCTGGAAATCTGTGCAAGGAAATTTGGTTTTAAGCCCTTTATCAATAATAGTAAAAATCTGTCTTCTTTTTTAAGTCACGTGTTGCTTAATGATAGGAACGTGTTCATTAGGTGATTTTGTCTTTGTTTGAACATCATTGCATCTACTTACATAAACCTGGATAGCATAAGTCAGTCACTCGGTGTGATTGCATCAAGAGATTTGATAAATGGGAGATGTATGAGGCTGCTGCCAGCGTATAGGAAACATACTACAGAAATAAACCGGAAATACAGGTTTTTTTTTTTATCACAATGAAATATTATGTACTGTACATCTTGTTTGTACTTATATGTACCTGCAGTTCAGTAGGTGTGTTAATGCCAGCAACACCAAAAAAAATGTCAGGAATGCCTGGAGCACATGGGTGTGTTACTAGACAGTAGGAGATTTACAGTTCCATTATAATTTTTTTGGGACCACCATTGGTACATGTGATCTGTCGTTGACCATGGTGTTGCAGTGTGACCCTTGCCTGTGCTTGCTTTGATATTGACTCCTGGCATTATGTGTAATGGATTTAATTCAGTTCAGTTTAATTCAGGTATTTATAGAGTACATCCCTTAGCAATGCCCAGCTTTCCCTTTAAGGCACTGTAAGGTGGGTCAAAATAACTCAAGCAGGTTGTGAAGTTCTAAAAGCAAGATTGATTTTTTTTTTTAACAATGTTTGACATTTAATGTCTGTGATGAGCAGCTTAAAACCACCAGAGTCAGGCTCTGGAACTGCTGGAGACCACCTGTCTCCCCTTAGAGCAGGAGTGCTGTGCTGGGAGGCTTTGTCCTGCCTGCTGAGCTGGGTGCTGAGTTCCTTTCCCGCTCAGCAATGAAATGCAGGTCCAGCTTTTCAGCATTTAAAAGGAGGCCCCAAACCCTTGACATAAAAACACTAAGTCGACAAATTGGTCATAAAACTCCTGGAAGTAAACACTAATAAGCAGAAGACAAATAGCATAAGCAAAGGGCTAGAATTTCTTGACATACACAGCTAATTTTAGTGCTTGCATGGCATGTGGGTAGTGCTGCAAATGTGAATAAGAAACACCTCTTCTTGAAGAGGGACCCTCCTGAAAGCCACCAGTTAGAACAAATGGGAAGTGGGCACTGTGGTGACTGAGGGGGCCACCACGGTCACTGAGCAGGTGAGAAGGCTTTCCTGAGGACTTGAGTGCTTGGGTGACCTTGGGTGTGCTTGGCAATGGCCACATCTGGCCCAGACACCACCTGCAGAAGGAGCCAGTGGGTTGGGTGTGGTGAGTGGTTTAGGGAGGGCAGAGACACCCATGAGTCCCTCTGAGTATCCTCAGAGAGAGACTCTTGTGGCGGGATGCTGTGGAGGTCTGACTGGGGAAGGGAAGCACCTCCAGATGGGAGGTACAGTCCAAGAGGTCTGAATTGCAGAAACAGATCCAAGCCTTCTTCATTCCTGTCCATTCTCATTCATTTATAAAGGGTGGTGAAACTGGGGCCTCATCACTTCCTGGGGAGTGGGACTTAAGGAGGACCAGTGGGAAAGGGGAGAGGGCTCAGGGAATGGGTGTCTGCCGGGAGAGACAGCTTTAGATGCTCTGAATTGGACTAATGATAGAAAGACTGAGAAATGTCTCAGAAACCTACCTTTTAAACTGACTTGAGCAAAGGTTGAAAGAAAAAAGATGAATAAATCAGTAACCATAGAATGATATGAAAAATCTGTCCAAAGGTGCTGCCCACTCAGAAGGCACATTGAAGAATTGGTTATTCCTTGTGTGCACAATTCCAAAGCATAAACAGAGAAGCACTCTCCTACTCTGTTTGGATAACAGCTGAATCCTAAAGCCAGAATGAGTACATTTATTTGAGCTAACACAGTAAAGAAAAGTTCCCATGGGTCAGCAACAGGTGCCTCATCTGTGATCTCTGTGGGCCCTTTTGGGTGGTGGCAGTGGTGGTGAGATGAAGACTGACCCAGATGTTCACGGGGATCTAGGAAGAGACCAAGAACAGGGTAACAGGTGCATGGAGTTTAGCAAAAATCTCTCCCCTCATTTTTTAAAAGTAAGGTAAGCAGCTGGATCCAAGAAGAAGCAGTTTCTCGTGTCAACATTTAAACTCAGGGTTTTGGGAGTTTCCGTTTTTTCAGTGTATCTCTAGCAGTGGAAATCAATGCTGTGTTACGCTTTAAGCGAAAGGCTTCCCCCCAAAATGTGAGCCAATGCAAAGGCTGAGGTGAAATGATTGGGCTCTAAGAACCTTTTCCCAATCAGTGAGTTGATCCCTATCATGATAGGGATTAACTGGCAAATGAAGGCAGGTATAGTGTGGCTGGAGGAGGTGGGTCCTTGGGGACGTGCTTTGGGTATATGTATTTGCATCTGGAGTGGAGTCTTTCCATCTGCTTTGTGGAGCCCTGTGTCTTAAACTATGTCCCTCTACCACACTTCTTCTGCCATGATGTACTACCTAACCTCAAACCCCAAGGAATGGAGCCAGCCTCCTCTGGACTAAGAATTCCAAAACTGTGAGCCCTGTGAGGAATAAACTTTTCCTCCTAAAATTGTTCTTGTTGGGTCTTTTAGTCATAGCAGCAAAAAGCTGACTAGAACATGCTGTATGTTGTGATTCGGCTCTTGTTAAGCCCTGGTTGCCAGCCAGTGGCACTGTTGGGAGTTGGAGCCTCATGCGAGGATGTGGGTCATTGGGTAGTGTATCTTTTCTTTTTCTTTTTTCTTTCTTTCTTTTTTCTTAAGAAAGAGGGACAGTGAGAGAGAAAGAGAGAGAGAATCAGTTTTATTTCGTTTTTTATGTGGCTTTGACTGCTCCAACACTTCATTGTGTTAGCAGTGCTGGGCTTCAAACCTATGTCCTTGCACGTGGCAGGTAAGGGTGTGTACCTTTAAAAGGATATTAGGACCCCACCACCGCTTCCTCTCTTTTTGCTTCCCATTGGCCAGGAGGTGAACAGCATTGCCAAGTGCTCCCTGCTGTGTTACTCTTCCAAGGTACAAGGCCAAGCAACCTTGAACTGAAACTGTGAGCCAAGATAAGCTTTTTTTCCTTTTAATTTGTTTATCTCAGGTATTTTATTAGAGCAATGAAAAACTGACTAACATACTACTTACATGTTTTCATGCCATGTATTCATGTTGTCATAAGAGCATTGGTATGTGTTGAGGCTCAGAAAATGATACCCCCAAGAACAGTGCATTGGCATGCCGAGTACTTTGGACTAAAGGACAATGGAAGGCCTCAGAAGAATTCTTAAAACCACGGACCCTCTGCCCTCCTGTCTCTTGCTCCTCATTTTTTACAAAAGCAACTCATAGAAACCAGAATTTCTCTTCTCCAGGACAGAACATAGAAACTAAAGTCCATTTCCCCAAAGTCAACCAGAAATTCTAAAAATAGGACTCTTTCAGAGACATTCATTAAGAGAGTCTCTGACCTACCTTGTCTATAGTATGTTCTAAGACTTCCGTTCCAGAAGGGGTCCTGCTCCATACCCTGGAAGAAGGAATGCTGCACAGAAGGGCGAGAAGAACTGGGAAGACAGGCCTTGCTGGATTCCCCTGGTCTTACTACTGTTAACTCACACCCTTTGTCCTGTCACATAGTCTTTCCAACTTTATCCAACTGAGGCATAAAACAGACATTTCCTATTATGTCTTTGGATCTTCACTTTGATGGCTGTCATGTCTTATAAAACTATGGTAAAATATGTATGCTTTGCTCTTCTCTTGTGAACCTGTCTTGTCTATGGGAATGTTGGCTGAGACCCTTGTGATGGGGGGGAAAGAGGTCAGCAGGTTACAATATAGTTTTACACCCATACCTAATGGCTGTCTGATTGTGTTGAATGACTACTGTAATTTGCATAGGAGGTTCCTGGTTGTGGGGCATTTGGGTTTACTTCTTTTTGTGAGCTTTTATTTTTGTGAAGGTGACTTCCTGTATCTATGTTTATTTTCTGAGAATAATACTCAAAATCATATGATCTGAAGACATTTATTTTTCAGAGAATCAGTCAATTTTTTTTAGTTTCCATCTGGTGTTGTTTTTCTGACATTTAGTTGTGTATGTGGTGCTGGGGTTCGAACCTGGGTCCTCGTGCATGCCAGGCAAGCGCTTAACTGCTGAGCAACCTCTTCAGCCCCATATTGTTGGTTTTTTGTAAATGAATTATGAATCTAGCTTTTTAAATTCCTGTCATTTCTTGCTTCCTTGCCACTTGTTTAGTTATTTTATTGCCATCTTTTCTATCAGTTGTTGCCTCTGAAGAGAGATGCATTTTTATGAAATCAATGACATTCCCTTCTTGACAATGGGGATTTCTTATTGGGATGACTTTAGACACTGAATCCTATTCAGTGAACATTTACAAATCCCCCACTGTGTGCCAGAGATTGCAATGTGACAATGCAATTATTATTAGGATTATTAGAGACTAGCTTCAAGGCCTTCCCAAGCTCAAAAACTTGGCCGTGGGGCACTTGTATTATTAGCTGTCTATTCAGTCCCTGGACCTGGAATGAACTGAGTGCCAGGCAAGTTCGAGGCATGCAAAATCTGATGAGAGACCAAATAGGAATGCATACAAAGGATTAGGACTGTGCATTGATTGCAAAAGGTGTTTATGAAATAATTCTCTGCTTAGTAATTTAGGGTGATTTTTTTCATGGTCAAGTATGATCATTGTCCCTTATCTGAAATAACCAGGAGCAGCAGATTCAGATTTGGGATTTTGATGGATTTTTTTTTTTAATATTTGCATGGACATATTGAGATATCTTGGGATGGGACTAAGCATGAAATTCATCTGTTCCCAAGACAAGTAAACTGAAGATAATTTTATACAATATTTAAAACAATTTAATGGATGAAGCAATGATGCATGGCAATGGAATTTTCAATTAGGGCTCAACGTTTCAGATTTGGGGGCATTTCAGGTTTTGAATTTTCAGATTAGGGATGTTCATCCATATTATGTTTTAAAATAATCCACTGTAAGGTTTCACTGTTGGGTCAAAGCTGTTTTGTGCATAGGTACTGAAGGCAGCTGTACTTAAGCACTTGGTAACCTGCCGACCTGTCACCGTACTAGAGACCCATGGAGAAGTCCTTCGCTAAGATTGGCCAAGTGTGGACATAGTTTGGACACCTGGTGGTAGTAAGCCTCAACTGCAGGCCATTGTTTAGCTTATCTGGGGGTTGGTTTTTGAGAACATTGAAAAGGAGAGTTTGAATTGGATGTTGGGTTCTCTTTGAGGTATACAGTTCTTTGATTTTTGTGACTGACTCTTCCTGAAACACTGTGTTGAAGACATAGTATCTTTCAAAACATATGCACCCTTCAATTCCAAATGCCAAAACTACAGGAATAGATGGGAGCATGTTTTTACTATTTTTTTTATAAGAGAGTAGGGGAGAGAGAGAATCAGTTTTGTTTATTTTTTCGTTTGGTTTTGGTTTTTCTGACACTTAGCTGTGTGTGTGGTGCTGGGGTTCGAAACCAGGTCCTTGAACATGCCAGGCAAGCAGTCTGTCTAACTGCTGAGCAACCTATCTAGCACTGTTTTCACTTTTTAGTAGGTTTGAAAGCAAAGTGTACATTTTATTGTCTTCATGAGCTATAGTTTAGATTCTTGGTGAACTCTGACATATTGGTTGACAATTAAAATTTTATTGATTGGAATTCCTGAATGTTGCAGACTTAAATGTTGACTATTTTTTTTTCCTTCTTTTACAGCTGTTTGGGGCAACTTTGTTAATATGAGGTAATTGTTTTTAATTACTTGGGTATTGTGGTTGGTTTTTATAGATAACATTGTAGTTGTTACCTCCATGCTGTTGATGTCATGGTTAATCAAAGAATATTTTTAGTGAAACCAAGTGTTTTGCTCTGCACACATCTGGGTTCTTTCTATGCTATGGATGTTTTGAAGGAATTCAGCTGATTTTAATGTTTATCCAGGGAAATCCCAGTTGTAAACAGTGGTCAGCTCCTCTCTACTGTTCACCTCTCCACTACCCCCTTCCTGTAGATAATATAGGGGAGACCCTAAGTCTTGCACTATTAAAATGCAAATTGCATTTCCTTTTCACTATTAAAATGTAAATTGCAAAGCCTTTGAGAAGGGAGTTGTCCTAGGAAAATCGGTAGCTGGTCTTTTGGCTCCAGGGGCCAATTGCATTTTTGTATCCCTGATCTGAAATACTTGGGACCAGAGTGTTGGGATTTTGAAATTTTTTTTGAAAACACACATACACATATATATACACACACACATATATGTATATACATATATTTTTTTTTTCATCAAAATAGGGTGAAAGCAGTGTAAATCTATGCTTTTGTTTTAAACCTGATCTTGGTTGTTATTTTTCTGTGTGTGTATAGATAGATAGGGGACAAGATCCAAGTCTAAATATAAACTTTCTTTCATATGTACCTTACACACATAAGTCTGAGGGTAGTCTTGTATAGTATTTATAGTGCTCCTGCATTTTGATTGTAACCCATTATGTCAATTGGAATTTTCCACTGGTGTTATATAACCTCTCAAATTCTTTTAGATATTGGAGTATGTTCGATTTCAGATTTTTGAATCTTCTCATTAGGATGTTCAGCTTGTACTGGATTTGGATGCTGATGCCACCAGTGTGACCCAGGGTTAGGCTTAAGGAGTCTTTGAACTTGAGTGTGCATGACTTGTGCTGCTTAATAGGCCAGGAGGGACACTTGTAAAAAAGTAAAACCCTCATGTTAATTATCTCTACCAAATTTCAAGATAGCCCTTTAAAAGAGTCAGGAAAAAAAATCACCGTAAAGCAAATCTGGCACCTTTAGAACAGTTTTCCATTTAAAGAAATATTTGCCGCACTTTGTTATTTCATGGCATTAGGAAATGTAAGAATAACATGTTTGTGTTGGTGAAGTAGGCATTGGAACTTCAGTCCTGCTGCACAAGGCTACAAGGATAGAAAGTTCCTGGGCCCCCAGCAGGCTTTTCATGTGGAGTTGGTTTTCCAAGATGGGTGGGGCCGTGTTGGTCTGACTGCTGGGGTGTGTGTCTCTGACAAAGGCTGCTGTGTGTGGCTAGGTGGGGGCTCCGGTCCCATTTAAAGGAGCACTGTTTATACTTGGAGAAACTCCATTTGTGTTAAATCCTGGGAAAGCCCAACAGAGAAACATACTCCTATAGCCTTGGCTTCTTGCTTCTCATTTAAAATCCCCCTGTTGTAATGTGGAGGTGAGATTACTTTAAAAGAACGACCAATTGGATAAAACTGAGCATGTTTGCATATGGACTTAAGATTTCCTCCTCCTGGTGTCTTGTTTTCCCTGGCATGCCCCCTGCTGGAGAAATTGCCACGTGTAACGGGGGCCAGGGAGAGAGCAGGTATGCAGCCTTGGGTTTGTTATGGCGATTTATTCAGAAACAAATCTTGAAGTCACAAGGTGTTTCATCTGATCTCAGTGTTACAGCTTTCTGCTCAACAGGTCTATCCAGGAAAATGGCGAACTTAAAATTGAAAGCAAGATTGAAGAGGTTAGTTTCTTTTCCATATTTTTCTTTTCTTTTCTTTTCTTTGTTTTTAATCGTGTATTTGTCAGTTTCACTTTCTTTACTTGTGCTGGGCTCTTTATTGTGACAACTTGATGCCATTCTATGATTTTGAAACCATCTCTCAAACAATCTCAAACTTTGAGAGGAGACTTGGTATGCTCTCCTGTAATATGTATCCTCTGTGTCATTTGCCCATTTTTATAAAGGTGTGATGTATTCAAACGAAATTTGCCCTAAAGGCAAAGTGCATTTAGACTTTTACATGATTTCAGGTGAGCCTTTCTTGGAGGGAGGGAAGTGCCAAAATCCAGTCACTGAGCAAACGCTCAAAGGAGAGGCTACCCCCAAACAAAAGCTAAGCCTTGAGAAACAAACAGGATCCATATGCATAGGTGATGGTCACACACCCAGCTAGCATGACTGTCTCCTCTCCTGGGCCATACACCTCCTATTTTAAGACAATTGCCTGAAGTGTATAGAAAAATGCATGGAGATGCAGCTAGAATATTCTAGCATGGGCTGTGGGAGGGCCAGAGAGTTACCCACTTTGCATTTGGAGTCAGATGCCAAGTTACTAAGGAAGCCCTTGGATTGCTTTCTTTTGGTCTGAGCTCCTTGTCGGTGGTGACGCATGGATGTGGGGTGACTTACAGCCTGCATTTTACGTACTAGAGCCGACAACATGGATATAATCACAGAGATGATGTTGGGATGGTGGGGGACACACTTAAGGGATTCTTTGGTTCCTGGAAAGATGAAAAGTTTGACCTAACCATTTTTATTTTTACAAATAAAATTATTAAAAATTCCAAGGTGCTGTAAGAAAATCAAACACATGCCTGGAAGTGGGTGAGCAAGGCAGTGTTTTGCAGAAAGGTGCACTCGTAAAGGGGATCTGATGAGCAAGCATACCTGGGCAGGCAGGTCACCTGCTTATATCTCCAACTTGATGTGATCCTGCCCTTCACTCTGTTTGGCGGAGCTCAGAGATACAATCTGCTCAGTTGGCTAATATAAAATTGGGGCTGGTACAGAGAAGAGCTAGAGCTAGGATATCTTATGAGGAATTTAAAAATGGATTATCTCTGACCACATGGTTCCCTACCTAAGGGAGCTTCCTTTTTTTTTTTTTTTCTTTTTTCTTTTTTTTAAGACAGGGAAAGAGAATGAAAAAGAGAGAATCAACTTTATTTAGTTTTTCATTCTGGTTTTTGCCACTGCACTAGCCCAAGCTGGCTTTCTTTTACATGTAAAACTTCAATTACTATGTTCTGAAAATGGACCATCAGACTTCCTGTTTCTCATGTTATGAATCATAATATGTTTTACATTCTGCCCAGTCAGGTGGATGAGTAAACAGGTGAATTTCTCGGAGACTTAGACCTGAGGAGTAAGAGTGCCAGCATAGAATGACAGTCTGCTTGATTCTAGCATTGTGACTCAAGTGGTTTCAAACGGAAGTGAATTTATAGGTGGAATTAATCTATTTCGCACTATGTCATGCTTACCTGAAACACCAGAATTGGGTGATGCTTTCGTTTTAAACTTGATTTTGGTTATCTTTCTAGATTGTTGAACCACTCAGAGAGAAAATCAGAGATTTGGAAAAAAGGTAAGAGCACTTTTTGTTTTGAGCTGAAAATGCTTCTATCTTTGTTATGTGACAGGAAGGTTCATCTCCGTTGAACTAGTATGTGAAACTTACATATGAACTTATAGAATATAAATGATGTTAGGCATCCTGAAGACAAAAAAAGACCTTTTCCATAAGAACAGATATTTTTAATTTGAAATTTGAATGCAGTTTTTAAATCCACTTTTTCCACCTTTTGTCATTAAAGACTATTTCTTATGAAAGCTCTGGCTTCTTTCCAAGAAGAAAGATTTTATCTGTTTAATTTATTTTAAATTTATTTGTCCAGAGTTCTGCTGAAGCCCAACCACAGATGCTAAGTTAAAAAATCCTTCTGATATCAGTCTGATTTATATACGTTATGGCAACTTAAAGCTTTTTTGGTTTATAATATTCCAGCAGTCAGAACATTAGAGGAAGAAGGGATCTAGGTGTGGTGAGATCCTTGCTCTAACCCTGTGAATTCCTGGATTTTTGGAAGTTCATGACAGAGAAGTTGAACCTAAGCAAACCTTATCCCCCTTGCGTTTCTGCAAGGTGGTCAGGTGGTTTCTGGCAGTTAGTGTAACAATTCCAACCCCAGAGAGCCACCTGGAGGGCATAAACCAAAGTACCATGTGACAGTACTTAAGAAACTGGACGTGGGGCTGGTTACTAGTCAGGGTTACTCATTTACCTGCTTTTGCCACCAGAGTACATCAGATTTCTAGAATTTAGTCCAGGTAAAATGGCTGGGAGAGGACAATGGAAGAGTATGAGAGAGATTTCATTTGAATTAGATTCTAGCAAAACATCTTTCTCATCCCTTAACCTTCCGGCTTCCCCTCCTGAGAATGTCATACCAGTGACCTCTGTCACTTACCACTTCTGAATCGAGGGTCAAGCACTGGCACTTTCCCCTTGAATGTATGTTTGTGAAATCACTGTATGTCGAGAGTGGTCGTTGGGTCCTCAGGAATTTAAAAAAGAAAATGAAAAATTCACTAAAATTCATGCAACTGTTTTTTTTTTTCTTTTTGGGGTGAATTGGATGATTCGTGTCGGCATTCTGTGAGCGCCACACTAAGACCAAAATAAAAGGAAGAAGTAAAGAATAGTTGTTTTTTTAAGTTCCGTAAAGTGATCAAAGAGAAGTAGTGATCAAGAAGATTCATCAAATGTGTTCATTCGTTTTTCTCATTTAATTATTATTGACATTTGAGCAGTCAGGCAAAGCATTTTCAGCTCTTGCTGGAGTGGAAGTTGGTTTTAACAGGTTCTCTCTGGAATGTAAAGTAGAATGAACCAGAGGCAGAATGGAGTATGAAACAAATAATTCATCTTTTTTTTTTGGCCCCCAATTAATCCTTTATAATTTATTATTTGTGCTTTAAATTTTCCTTTCTATAATTTTGTGCTGAAATTCTTTTGCTGGTATCAATTTCATTGGATGGGAGCCAGAAATTCCGCCCTCAGTAACAGTGCCTAATTTGAGAGGCTTTTTATTTTTGCTTTAGAACCCAGAGGCATTATAACACTGAGCCACATTTTCAGCCATTTTTATTTACTTATTTTTTATTTTGAGACAGGTTCTTGCTAAGTTGCTTAGGACCTCACTAAGTTGCTGAGGCTGGCCTTGAACTTGTGATCCTCCTGCCTCAGACTCCGAGTCACTGGAATTTCAGGCATGCGCCATTGTGCCCGGCTAATTTGAGAGATTTTAATTGAAGGTTTAAACAAACAAACAAAAAAAGTAAATGGTTCATGGTAAGACATAACCCACCACATTTTTGTTTTTGATCCAAGAAAAAGTCTATCTACTGGTGATCTTTTCTTTAGGTAAAAATATTTATTTATGAAAAAGAAAATTAATTAGACCACTTTTCTGAGGCAGTAGCTTACAGATGAAATCTCTGAAAATACAAGAATCATGTGATTTCCTTTGACACATTTGTGATATTTTTTTGCTTTTGAACCAGAAAGAGAAGTACAAGAATTTAATCTTAAGGATTTACCAGTAACAATCTCATCACACTGGGAGAGCTGCCTCTGATCAGGAACAGAGTGAACATTGGCCTCTTGGGTCTGCTGGTTGTCTTCTAATCAAAAATGGTTCTGTTTTCCAAGTTGAGGAAGTCTGAGTTTTGTTTCAGTTAGAAAGCCAAGTGTAGATGTGACTGAAAGGCTTTGGTCTGGGAATTGATGGAGCTCTGTCTGGTTTTGTTTTTCTCAACTGCAGTAAGGATCAGACAACCATCTCGATCCTGGCAGTATAAGAATATATCTAGAACCAGGCGCTGTGGTGCACTCCTGTAATCCCAGCGACTTGGGAGGCTGAGGCAGGAGGATCACAAGTTTGAGGCCAGCCTCAGAAACTTAGTGAGGCCTTAAGCAACTTAGTGAGACCCTATCTCAAAATAAAAAATGGGCCGGAGATATGTCTCATGGTACAGCATTCCTGGGTTGAATCCCCAGTACCAAAATGAATGTATCTAGAAATGTTTTCTTGATGTGCTTGTCACTTTGAGCAAAGCAGTCTCTAAAAAATAAGGATAGTTTCAAGGCTAAACATATTTACATAGTATCATTGCATAAGCCTGAGTAAGTGGATTATTTGTGGGCCTTTACCTTATCACACCCCCATTTCATATTTTGGTTAAACATTTGTCCCTTGTTGTCCATGGGGGATTGGAGCTAGGGCCTCCCTGTGGATTCGAGAATCCACAGATCCCTCATGTAAAATGGGGCAGTATTTGTGCAGAATTTGTGTATGCCCTGCTGTACTTTAAATCATCTCTGGATGCCTCGTAATGCCTATTTCAGTGTCAGTGATATGCAAATAGTTATTATACTCTGTTGTTTGGAGACTAATGAGAAGAAAATAAGTCTATACATGTTCAACACTGAAACAATTGTAAAATATTTTTGATCCACGGTTGGTTGAATTCATTTATTTAATTTCATTTGTTTCTTTAAATGCTTGAATATCTAGTAATGTTAATTGAAATTCTAAGTAAGAATATTTCATTCAAGCTGTGCTACTAAGCCGTAAGATCTGAAAATGACATAAAGCAGTTATGAAAGTATTAATTTGGGAATGTGTAAGAAAAGACCCCTTATTCCCTTCGTACTTCATCTGCTTCGGCTTGTTGGCAGATCTCTTTCACACTCGGGGATGCAGGAGTTGTGTGGATAAGAACAAGGTCCCTGGTGCCTAGCATGAAGCCAGTGTTCAGTAAGGTTTCTAGATTAGTGATGAGCAATGCACAGGTGAGATTTTCACCCCCTCAGGCTCTGCCCCTGATGCCCGCTGTCAAGCACTGAGCACAGGCAGATGCTGGGGAGGCTGAGGGTGTGGTCCAACCACTTGCACCCAGCCACTGTGCCCTGGTCACCTTGCCTTTTCAGCCTACAGGAAGGTAAACAGTAGGATGTGCATACTGGGGAGGACACTGGTGGCTCTCCCATCCATCACAGCTTCTCGTGTGTTTTCTCCAAGGAAGAATCGAGGATAAAAAAGGGTAAAAGGAAAAAAAAAGGAGGGTAAAAGTCAGAAACCCAAACTTTTTTGTTCATTAAATCACAAATTTCAGCATACAGTGTTAGAAGTATGTTTTAGTCCATCCCACATACTTTAACGCTTCGTAGTGGGTAACAGTGCTTTTCCCTCAAATTTTTTTTTAAACAAACACAAAATTTATGGGGTGCTATGTGATGATACATGTACATATTGTACAGTGTTCTTATCTGTTTACTTTTATTTCAGTGCATTTCCTATAAGAAAACTGATTTTCTTCCTGGTGTAAATACTACACTATTTCATTTTAAGCTTTCAAACAAGGACTGTTGTTGGTCTTCCACATCCTCAGGTTCTGCATCAGATTTATCCACCCAACTATGCATCAGAAATATTTTTTGGGAAAATATGTGTCCATACTGTTACATGGACAGACTTTTTTCATTATTCCCTGAACAATGAAGTGTGATGACTGCATAGCGTTCACTTTATATAAAATATTGTAGGTCACCTAGGAATGAATTAAGCATTTGGGAGGATGTGCACGGGTAACATGAAAGTCTACACCACTATATGAGAGGCTTGAGCATCCTCAGATGTTGGTATCCTTGGGGTCCCAAGGATACTAAGAGATGGCTGTATTCTAAGCTCAGAATCTGGATTAATGTTGTTTCTGTGGCCAGATGGGAATGCCCACTTTGAGGGTTCTCTCAGGCAGTCCTTAGCCCCTGGTCCAGAGTTGATTTCTCTTTTCCTCTTCATTTCCCAGGGTGCAGCTCCTTTCATTCCCCTCATGCTTTTACTTAAACTCACAGGGTTAGTAGAGAGTGAACCCCCCAGGCTGGAGGTGTAGATCTATGGTGGATCCAACATCTCTTGGAAAAGAGGGCTTTTCCCTGATGCCATGCCCCTGTGAGGGTCCCGGCTAGAGGCTGGGATGCTGTGTGCTTAGTGGAGATGAGGGACACTGCGGTGGGTATGCCCGAGACCTGTGCCGCTCTATATTGTCAGCCCCCACGTGAGTCACAGAGAGAAAAAAACGGGATAGCTCAAAGTTCTTGACTAATAGCGCCTCTGTCCAGCTCCCTCAAGTCCTGTAGCGTGGTCCCAGACCTAAGGCTCTGTCCCCAAGAAGTGCTGATAATAGAAACGGGCTGTGAGAAGTGTAAAGCTGCCCAGAACTGGGGACAGTTTCGTTCATCTTCTGTCAGCCATGTGTGGCAGCCTCCCCATGGGGTCTGACTTGCTGCAGCCATCTGTCTAGACTCTGGTGCACCACCTCCCAAATGCTTCTTCCTCCCACATTTTGTTTTACCTGGCCTCCTAGGGAGTGCTGCCTCTGTTTTCTAGATTGCCTGTAGCTTCTTATGTCTTCATCTCTCAGGGATGGAAACTCAGGTGGTGTCTTTAGCTTGATTCTAAACTGGAGCTAGTGGGATATTTTAGTTAGCTAGGACCTCCAGCTCTCCTAGTGGATGGAGGAGCAGAGAGGAGCAGCAAATTTGAAGAATTTCAGAATCTGGCATTTGCTTTGATGGTCGATGGAGAGAATGCAGGGGATTTTTGACTTTTCTTTTTCAATCTCTTCATATTATACAGCTTCACCCAGAAATACCCACCAGTAAAGTTTTTATCCGAAAAGGATCGTAAAAGAATTTTGGTAAGTTTGCAATCTGATTAATATTTGTAATATCAAGACACTGATTTTTTAATTGAGAGAAAATTCATATTCCATAAAATCCAACCTTCTCAAGTACCTAGTTCAGTGGTTTGTAGTTTGTTATCATAGTTGAAACCACACCACATTCAACTTTGTAGTATTTTCATCACTCCAAAAAGAAACCCTGTGCCCACTACTAGTTATCTTATGTCACCCCTCCTCCAGCTCCTGGCCACTAAAACCACTTTATGGATTTTCCTTTTTTGAACATTTCATATGAATGAAGTGATCCAATATCAGGTCTTGGGACTAGTTTCTTTTGCTGAGAATATTTCCAAGGTTTACCACACTGTTGCATGAGGTGGTACTTCATCCCCTTTCATGACTGAAGAATATTCCTTGGTATGGAGAGACCACATTTATTTGTCCATTTCTCAGTCGATGGACACTAGGAATGGTTCTGGTTGGAGGCTGTTGTGAATAATGCCACTGTGAGCATCTGTGTTTTGTTGTGATGAAGGTTTTCAGTTTTGGGTATACCTAGGAGTGGAGTTACTGGATCATGTAAACCTATGTTTAGTTTTTTAAGGAAATATAAAACTTTAAAAAGTTTTTAACTTTTATTGTTTCAAAGACCACTTTGGTTAATATTGTGGGCGCTTCCTTGGCTAATAATGTCCTTGTTAAACATCCTGTGAAAAAGCCCTATTTAACTATTCCATAGAAAACTGTTCAAAGAGATTGTGCCTTTTTTTTAACAGCTTTATTAAGACATAATTTACTCTTTAGAGTGTACAGTTCTGGGGTTTTTCGTATAATCGTAGAGTTGAGCAGCCTTCACTACATTCAAATTACAGCCCTCCCAAAAAAACCTGAACCCATTAGTGGTTACTTGTTTTCCCCACCACAGCTCAAACCCCAGGTAGCTGTCAGTCTACCTTCTTCTGTATGGATTCGCCAATTCTAGATTTATTATATGGATGGAATGATGTCATACTCTGTTGTGACTGGCTTCTTTAGCTTTGCATAATGTTTAGACACTTCATTCATATTGTAGCATGTACCAGTATTTCATATCTTATTAGTACCAAATAAGCCTTTGTGTGAATAAAGCATATGTTATATATACATTTATTTTATAGGTCAAATGGCGATTCTGTGTTTAACCTGTTTGCCAAAACAGCTGTACCATTTTACATTTCCACCAGCAGTGTGTGAGGGCTCTTATTTTTCCACGTACCCCACACCGCTCATCATCGCTTGGTCTTTTTGATTGTAGGTGTGAAGTAATTTCTCTTTGGGATTTTGATTTACATTCCCTGATTGCGTATGATCCTGAGCTTCCCTTCCTGCACTTATTGGCTATTTCTTTATCTTTGGAGAAATTTCAAACATTTTGAAATTTGGTTTTTTTTTTTTTGTTAGTGACTTACAAGAGTTCGTTACGTATTCTGGATTCAGGTTCTTTATCAGGCATTTAATGTGCAAATATCTGCTCCCATTATGGGAACTGTCTTCACTTTCTTCATGGTATTGTTTAAAGCATAAGTTTTGAATGTTAATGAAATCTGTTTTTGTCCCTTGCTCATTTAAGAAGTCATTGCTTACTCTAAAGTGACAAAAGTTGACTGTGTTTTTTTCAAAGAGTTTATAGATTTAGTTCTTAAATTTAGGTGCTTGTTCTACTTTGAGTTAATTTCTGAAGATGGTGTTAGGTGAGGATCTTTCATTCTTTTGAATCCGACTGCCCAGTTGCCAACACAGTTTGTTGAAAAGACTCAGCTGCCCTTTGATTTATCCTGGCCCCCTTGTTGAAAATAGCTGACCATAAACGTAAGTATTTGTCATCTCCATAGATTTATATGGCTGACCTTTGCCAGTACTTCCTAGGCTTGATTCTTATAGCTTTGTAATAAGTTTTGAAGTTGGGAAGTGTAATTCCTTCAACTTCATTCTTCTTTTTCCAAGATAGTTTTGGCTATTTTGGACCTGCATTAGTCAGATTTTCATAGCTGTGACCAATATATCTAACAAGAACAACTTAGAGGAGGAAGAGTGTATTTTGGCTCATAGTTTCAGGGTTCAGTCTGCGTGCGGTCAGCCAGTTCCATTGCCCTAGGCCCACAGTGGGACAGAAAACATCATGGCAGAAGGGTGAGGTAGAGGAGCACTGCTCCATTCATGGAGGCCAAGAAACAGAGAGAGAACAACAGGAAGGGACCAGATAGCAGATGAACCCTTCTAGGGCACGTCCCAAGTGACCCACCTCCTCCAGCCATACCCTAACTGCCTACAGTTACCACCAAGTCAATCCATTCTAATTAGGAAGCAGTGGTTAGGTTACAGCTCTCCCAGTCCAGTCAGTTCGCTTCAGTGTTTATGCATTAACACAGGAGCTTTTGGGGGATACCAAACCATAATGGGAACCCTTGTAATTCCCATATGAATTTTAGGATCAGCTTGTCAATTCCTCCAGATTATGCAGATTTTTCTTAAAGGCTTTTGAATCTATAGATTAATGTGGACAGTATTGCCATCTTAACAATAATAAGCTTTGTTAATTCTTGAACATGGTCTGTGTTTCCAGTGTTTTGGGTCTTATTTCTTTCAACATTTTTTGTTATTTTTTTAAGTATTTGGGGTACAAGGTTTATATTTCTTTTGTTAAATTTATTCCAAAGTTTTTAAATTTTTTTGTTATTGTAGACAGAATTGTTTTCTTAGCTTTATTTTTAGATTGTATATGTAAAGTATATAGAAACCAGTTGCTTGTTTTATTTTGCAGTATCCTGCAACCTTGTTGGATTCATCGGTTTGTTTTAGTAATTTTGATTGATATTTCTTCAGATTTTCTGAGCACAAGATAGTGTACCTGCAGTTATAAGTAGTTTTTACCACTGGAGAAGGTTCCAGAGAGGAGGATCTCAGGATTAGTGTGGTTCTTCACAAATGCCATAGACAAAGCTTCAAGGATACACCAGATAGAAGCACAAGCAGAGAATTATTTAGGAAAATAAGGATTACACACTTGAAGGGAAAGAGAGAGTGTAGGCTGTTTTGAGAGTGAGAAGCATTGCGTTGGGCTGGGGTTTTATTATTTATAGAGGGATAGCAGCCAGGGGCTGAACGAGAGGTGGCGTCAGTTATAGCTTTGCTTCATTTTTATTTGCCTGTTCTCCTCATGCTGTGCTATTTTCTGTGGGCAAGGACAAGGGCTGTTTGTGCCTGCATTCTGTGTTTTCCATGTCTCAATTTATGAGTGTTTCCTGCATTCCAGTGAAGCTTCTGGATACTTCTCTTTGAGATTCAGTTTTTTTTTTTTTAATTCCCACATTTCTGCCTCAGTTTAACTTCTGCCTTTTCGATATGAATATCTTTTATTTCATTTCCTTGTCTAATTTCTGTGGCCAGAACTTGTGTGCAGTGTTGTCTGTAAGTGGAACGTCCTTGTCTTATTTCTGATCTTAGAGGGAAATGCTTTCAGTCTTTCATCATTAAGTATCGTGTTAGGTATGACTGTTTTGTAGATGCCCTTTGTCAAGTTGAAGAAATTACCCTCTGATTTGCTTAGTTTGCAATAACATTGCATAGGTGAAATGAATCCCAATTGGTCATGGAGAATCAAAAGTCAAAAGGAGTGTTGTTCTAAAATTATTTTTTTGAGTAGGGTAGTATTGGTCTCATAGGATTGAATGGGGAGTGTTCCCCTCATGCTTTTATTTTTTTGGGATGAGTTTTTGAAGACTTGTTTTTTAGAGGGTTTTTTGTTTGTTTTATATTGTTTTTTGTCACTAGGGATTGAACCTTGGTGTGCTTAACCACTGAGCCATAACCCCAACTCTTTTTATTTTTTGAGACAGGGTCTTGCTAAGTTGCTTAGGGCCTCTCTAAGTTGCTGTGAGGCTGACTTTGAGCTTGCTCAGCCTTCTGAGCCACTGAGATTGCTGTATGCACCAGCAAGACTTGATTTTGATTCTTCTTTACATGTTTAGTGTAATTCAACAAAGAAGCCATCTGGGCTTGGGCTTTCTTTGTAGTTTGTATTTTTTTTTTTCTTTCAACTACTAACTCAATCTTTAAGGTTTCGTTTCTTGAATCAGCCTGGTAACTTCTGTATCTCTAGAAGTTTCTGCATTTCACTTAAGGAGTCTAATTTGTGGCAAATCGTTGTTCAGACTTTGTTGTAATTTATTTTATTTTTGTAAGTTCAGTTGTATTTAACAGTTGTATTTAACCTTTCATTCATGGTTTTAATAATTTGAGTATTTTATTTTCTCTTAGTCTAGCTAAAGATTTGTTAATTTTGTTGATCTTTTCAAGGAACCATCTTCTGGTTTTCTTTGGTTTTCCTAGTCTATTTCATGAATTTTTGTTTAAATCTTTATTATTTTCTTCATTCTGTTTTAGGGTTTAGTTTGCTTTTGTTTTCCTTTTTTTTTTTTAAGAGAGAGAGGGACAATAAGAGAGAAAGAATCAATTTTTATTTAGTTTTTCTTATAACCTTCATTGCTCTAACACTTCATCGTGTATGTGGTGCTGGGGTGCAAACCTGCATCCTTGCACTTGCGAGGAAAGCGCTTAACTGCTGAGCCTTCACTCCAGCCATCTTTTTCTAGTATTTTAAGATGAAAGTTTAGGTTATTGATTTAAGATCTTTCTTATTTCTCCAGTGTAGGCATGTACAGCTATAAATCTCCCTTTAAACACCATATTAGCTGCATACCACAAGTTTTGGTGTACTTTTTCTTCATTGTCATTCATTTCAAAAGCATTTTCTACTTTCTCTTGTGATTTCATCTTTGATCTCTTGCTATTTAGCTTTCAGTCTGTTACTGCGCTTTAGTCAGCTTTGTATTGTTGTGACCAAAAACCTGAACAGAACAAAACGGAGGAGGAAAAGGTTATTTTGATCCACTGTTTCAGAGCTTCAGTCCACAGTTGGCCAACTTCGTAGCTCTGAGCCTTAGGTAGTGTGGGACATCATGGAAGAAGGCCGTGGTGGAAGACAGCAGAACAGGACATGGCAGCCGGGAAGCAGAGAGTTCTGCTCACCAGGGTCAAAATTTAAACCCCAAAGGCACAACCCCAGTGACATACTTCATCCAGTCACACCCTACCTATCTGTCGTTACCGCCCAGTTAATCCCTCAGTGGATTAGATTGCACCTCTCATAAGCTAATTATTTTACCTTTGAAAATTCTTGCATTGATCACACAGGAGCTTTTGGGTGACATCTCATCTCTAAACCATAACATACTTATATTTTCATTTCATTCTGTTGTAGTCAGAGAACACACTTTGTATGCTTCAAATCCTTTCAAATCTGTTGATGCTTCTTTTATGGAATAGGATGTGGTCTAACTTGAAGAATATTTTATTTCCTTTTTGAAAGAATCTGTGCTCTGATGGTGTGGGTTGGCATGTTCTATAGCTGTTTTAGGTCTAAGTGGTTTCTGCTTTCCAAGCCTTCAGTTTCCTCACTAATCGTCTCTGTAATTCTATCGCTAATAGAACATGTAAAATTGAAGTCTCCAGTTACTGTTGAATTTTCTAGTTCTTTCAACTTTTTCTTCAAGTATTTTTGGTTCCTCTTGTTAGGTACATAAATGATGATGTATGTTATGTCTGCCTGATTACCCTTTTATCATTATAAAAGGCCTGTTTATCTAAAGTTTTTTTTTTTGTTGTTTCAGGGCAGGGCCTTACGCTAGGCAAGCGCTGTGCCACTAAGCTAAATCCCCAACCCCTATCTAAAGTTTTGAAGCATATTTTATCTGATACTGGTATAGTGACTTTTTCATTCTTGTTTGTATGCTATATTTTCGATCTTTTTATGTTCAGCCCATTGTCTTTAAATGTGAAGAGTGCCTCATTTAAACACTTAACATTGGGTCTTCTTTTTCTCCTTAGCATACTAAATTCCCTCATTTCTTCCTGAGAGTTAGTCAACTTGTGATTTCATTTCTTGCTGCAGTACAACTTTGCTGTGCTGCTGGTATCAAATTTATTTGCATATGTGGGAGTAATAGTACAATTCTATATATGTTATTTTATACAATTGAGTTTTTTTTGTTGAAAAATATGTATTAAAATTTTGTCATTTTAATCATTTAAAATTTTTTTGTGGCTTTAAGTATGTTCACATTTTTGTGTTACATACATAATTGGTTGGTTTTTTTCTTTTTTTTTAAGAGAAGGACAATGAGAGAGAGAGAAAATAATTTTTATTGAGTTTTTCACATGGATTTCATTGCTCTGACATTTAATTGTACACGTGGTGCTGGGGTTTGAACCCGTGTACTCGCGCATGCCAGGCAAGCGCCGAAACCACCGAGCCACCGCTCCAGCCTGCCCCACAGTTGGTTTTAAATCAAAGACCAAAAAGATAAATATGCAACTTTCTGGTGTTTGGTAATTGCTGTGTTCTTGTGTTGGTAAAGCCCTCCCCTCTCCTTTTCTTGTGAATTCCACTTCCTGTCTGTGGTCACTTGAGTTTACCTTTAAGAACATCTGTTAGTATTTCTTATACATTTGCTAGTAGTGATTTTTGTCATTTTTTTTTAACTCTGGAAATGTCATTGTTTTTTATTTTTGAGAATTATTTTTGGTTGTATATAACAGTTTTCTTTTCTTCCCACTTTGAATATGTCATCTACTGCTTTCTCTTATTTATTTATTTTTGCAGTAAATCATCAATTAATTATATTGGGACTCCCTTGAATTGACAAGTCGTTTTCTGTCTTTTGCTGTACTAATTTCTAGGCTGCTATAATAATTACCAACAACTCTGTGGCTTTAAAAACAAAACCCAGGAATTGAATCTCTCACATTTCTGAAAGTTAAAAGTCTGAAAACAGGGTGTTAGCAAAGCTATGCCCTCTCTGAAGGGTATAAGGAAAAAACATTCTGATCCACGACTTTCTTCAGCTTCTGGTATTGTAGCAAACTGTGGCATTCCTTGGTTTATAGGGATGCGTCATTCCAGCCTCTGCCTCCGTTATCACATGGGTCCTTGTCTCTTATGTTGGATTAAGGTCCTACCCTAACCCCTCTTGACCTTATCTTAACTAATCACATTTACAGTTGCCAGATTTTCAAATAAGGTCTCATGTGAAGCCTTTGGAAGGAGATGAATTTTGTACTCAATTTGGTATAAACTGCTTTCAAAGTTTTTTCTTTATATTTGATTTTCAACAGCTTTAATATGCGTGTATGTGTAATTATTTTTGTTTGTGTTTATCCTACTTACAATTTTTTGAGCTGTAATATTTATGTTACTGTGTTCATTAATGATGGGCAGTTTTCATCCATTATTTGTGAATATTTTTTTGTCCCTGTCTTCCTTCTTTATTTCCAGTTGCATGCATATTAGTGTACTTAATGGTGTCCCCTCTTTGTCTGAGGCTTGATTCAATTTCCTTTTTTTTTTTCTTAAATCTGTTCTGTGGGCCATATATGCTTTCTCAATCTATCTTAAATTAGCTAATTCTTTTGGCATTTCTAATCAGTCATTAAATCCCTCTACTGAATTTTTCTTTTCAGTTACAGTATTTTTCAACTCTAGAATTTCCCTTTGTTTCTATTTCATATTCTCTCCTCTTCAAACATGATTTCCTTTAGTTCTTTGAACGTATTTGCAGTGACTGCTTTGAAGTCTTCATTATGTCTGACATTTGGGTCCTCACACAGGCTTCCCTCCCTCCCCAGGTGATTTTATGTATGAATCACATATTCCTGCTTCTTCACCTGTCTGGTAGTTTCTTGTAGAAAACTGGACATTTTAGGCAGTGTATTGTTGCATTTCTGAATACTGTTCCCCTGCTCCTCCACAGCTTGTTTTTGTTTTTCTGTGCTTCTCTGTTTAGTGTCTCAGCTGTTCTTTTTTTGTGAGGTGTGTTTCACTGTGCAACCCTGAAATTCCTTCCTGTTGCTCCTCTGAGACTGTGTCTTTGGCCATACCTTCTGGGATGGTGGTTGGCTCTCGCAGGTTGTCATTAACAGTCTCTTTTCCAGATTTCTTGGTTAAACTGTCTTTTTGGTATCACACCCAGCTTGACTCCAGTGATTGCTGACCAATTGCACTATTCTTTCAAAAATGCTCTGTATTATAAAATTTTTCCACTGTTTGATTTAATTAAGTTTTGGCTTCTTTGCAGTGGTAGATTTTGAGGCCAGTCTTTGAGGTTTGTTCTGACATAAGAGGGATCCTAAAATGCTTCCTTTCCTGGTTCTCACTATTTAACCTAGACTTTGACTTTTTCTCAGAGCAACGACATCCTTCTTATTGCCTACTACCTACATCTCCATTGTTTTTTTTTTTTTTTTACATTTTTTTCCACATTTATTAGAAGTATATTGCGATACAGGATACAGATGAGGGGGAAACATTGTCAAAACTGTAGCAATCAATGTGTATAAACTTTGTTAACCAGGGGTAATGCTAACGCATAGATAAGCTACTATGGGTTTAAACACCCTTACGCTTGTCAACTTTTTCTTTCAAATAAAGTCAATTCCTCTGGAAACAACTTTGAAGTACTCTGTTTATATTGACTAGCTATATCCTTAGGGAACAATCCCTGAGCCAAGAGCTGGGAGTAAGATCTGCTCTATAAGCAGGGTTCTGGGCACAAGCAGTAGCCTCTGATCTTTCCTCTTTCAGCTTGGAGTTATCCCCTGTAAGTAAGCTAGGGAAAAGGTGACCAGAGTCCGTTATTCTCAGCCTTCCCTGTATGGAAAGTGCCAGTGATCTGCCCTGTCTAATGAGATAGCATATCTTTTGATTGGTGCCCAGGTCTGGCATATTATTGCTAAAAATTTTATAGTCTTTTCGGTAATTGTTTTAGCCTTCAGACAAAGAAGAAATTTATTTGGAAATAGATTTCATTTGTTAATTTACTGAGCAGCATGAGTTAGAATGCTGACCTTGAACTGAACAATTTTAGTTGCTTATTAGCACTAGGAGCAAGAAATATAAGCACATTGAGATGAGTTTATGTATTCAGAGCCGTGCAAAGCTGTGAAGTTCTAATCCATTTCAGTATAAGAAGTCTTAGTTTTGCTTCCATTGGAAACACTTGCCTAAGGGGGAGAGGCACAGGAGGGAAAGGGAGAGGGAGAGGGAGGAGCTGGAAAGAAGAGAAAAATCCTTCTTACCACACCCCCAGTGACCTTCTTCCAGCTAGGTCTTACCTACCAGTAGCCCATTCATCTATTAATGGATTAATCCAGCTAGTGGATTACTCTACTATCGAGGTCAGAGCCATCATGATCCAGTCATTGCCTAAAACACCCCAACTCTGAACCTTACCGCATTGGAGATCATGCCTTCAACACATGAGCTTTTGGGGGACTTTCCAGGTACAAACGGTAACACTTCTTTCCTACCCATCTTCTTCCTTCGGGTGGCTTTGTCCTTTTTTACCTGTGCTAAACAGCATATTACCTGTGAGGTTTTAGTTGAACAAGTGGTTCTTAAAGAATGGAAGTATTACATAAATCTGGGGATTTACGTACTTTTTTTTTTTTTGAGTAAGGAGACTTGATGCTTCTTTCTTTTTCCATGTTCAAACCAAAATGTTTATTTTTTTAAAAAAGTAAATCTCTCTGGGTTTGGTTTTCATGAAAGTTTCTGGAAATTAAACATTTCTCTCTAGTATTGGAATAACAATAACAGGAAGTAAATTTGATGATAAATTCAAAATTAAGAATATCTAAACAGTTTCACTGAGCTAGAACAAAATAAAAATTGGTGTATCTTGCTGCTTGAAGCAGGTAGGTGAAAGGAACTAGATCTGTGATGAATGGAGACTAGACAGAACGTGACAAGAGTGTGACTCATTGTACGTCAGTTTCCTGAACAAGTTCTTTGCACTCCTAGCTTTCATATCCTTCTGGAAAAAGAAACACTTCTGTCTTTGGCCACCTCCAGTTACATAGTTCAATTTGAATAAAATCTTTCTATTTAAAAAAAAAATTTTTTTTTCCAAACAAAATTGACGTTTCTAATGATTGAGATTTAGGGCACATACAGCACTGCTGCGCTCCTATCCTGATCTCTCATGGCTGCATCTTTTTTTGGGGGGGTAAATTGACACTGTGCAGTGTTCATATTCTCCTTCAGACGTTAAGCAACAGGGAAACTTCATGTTTTTAGTCTGCACATGGCACCGATTGCCTATTCTCACAAGCAAGTTGAAAGATAACCGTTTTTTTTTTTTTTTTTTTTTTTTTTTTAAAGAAAGAGGGACAGTGAGAGAGACAGAGAAAGAGAGAAACAACTTTATTTAGTTTTTCACATGGCTTTAGTTGCTCCAACACTTAGTTGTGTACGTGGTGCTGGGGTTTGAACCCGGGTCCTCGTGCTTGCCAGGCAAGCGCTGAAACCGCTGAGCCACCGCTCCAGCCCCAAGATAACCGTTTTTTAAATGACATTTTCAGTTCAACTTAAATGTAGCATACTTTTCTTTTTTTCCCATTTTGCTGATCACTTTTATAAAGTTAATTCTAAACGTTTTCAGTTGTACTGTTGGGACCATATATACCTGTATCTTGGTATTCCTGAGGGACTGGTTCTAGGACTCCCTGAGGATAAGGGAATTTGAAGATATTCAAGTCCCTTATATAAATGGCATAGTATTTTAATAGAACCTATTCACATCCTTCTGTATACTTTAACTGAACTCTACGTTAGTTATACCAAGTACATTGTAAATGCTATATAAATAGCTGTTTAGGAATTAATGATGTCTGCACAGGTCTGGTACAGCCATAACAATCACAGGCCTCACTAGATCTTCAATCCATGATCAGTGAGATTGGTGAATGTGAAACCTATAGATACTGAGGGCCGACTGTAAGGGATGTTCATCATCTCATTTATTATAAAGCAAGAAGCATTTAATATAAAAAAATCTTTCCGTGAAGACATTTTGAAATCTGTCACTATTTTTCTATGTCATTCACTGAGTGTCAGCTCACCATTTTATGCTTCTTGGTAGTTCATAGTTAGTGTTCCTTTGTTCTGGAATGAGTGTAGATATGCTGCCTTAAGTTCTTTTGCTTTTCTTCCCTCATCTTATTACATTTGCTATTTTGTGGCTGCATTGAAGGTGTGTCTCCATGACGTCAGTCATCACTGTGTTCTTAAGTGCCTTTTTGTGGGGTGTTTTACATGCTATGTCCCAATACAGATTACCGGAGGTGCAGGGTTCGTGGGCTCCCATCTAACTGACAAACTCATGATGGACGGCCATGAAGTGACCGTGGTGGACAACTTCTTCACAGGCAGGAAGAGAAATGTGGAGCACTGGATCGGCCATGAGAACTTCGAGCTGATTAACCATGATGTGGTGGAGCCCCTCTACATAGAAGGTGAGAGAAAACTACACATCAGATCAATTAAAGTTTGGTAGCCATTGCCCCCCGGAACAGCCAGATCCCCAAGGGTTGCCTGACTTGACCATACTGATGTTGCATTATGTTTTGCTTTTGAAATGATCTCAGTGTGGATTGGAGCTGTGGCTCAGTGGTAGAACTGGCATGCATGAGGACCCAGGTTCAAACCTCAGCACTACATACACAATTAAGTGTCAGAAAAACAAAGACCAGATGAAAAAGTAAATAAATAAAATAGATTCTCACTTTAAAAAAAAAAGAAGAAAAAGAAGCGATCTGAATGTATATAAAGCACCATCCTTGTTTCTGTGGTAAACAATGGTTATCACAATGTAAATGTCAGTCTTCTCTATTACACAGCCTCCTCTGGTTTTGAACTTCTTAGGTTGAAGTAACTAACGTTTGTGTATTGTGCATCTGTTATGATCTGAGTGTGTATACACCAAGTTCACGTTTTTTGAAAAAAATGTTTTTAAAGAAAGGGAGAGAGTGAGAGAATCAATTTTAATTTATCTTTCCATCTGGCCTTCATTTCTCCTATACTTAGCTGTGTATGTAGTGGTGGGGTTTGAACCTGGGTCCTCATGCATGCCAGGCAGGCACTCCAACCACTAAGCCATCACTCCAGCCTGTGTTGAAATCTTAACCCCTAAGATGAAGATATTAAGAGTTGTCATCTCTGGGAGGTCATTAAGTCATGAGGGTGGAGCCCTTTGTGATGAGGATTGATGTCCTTATTAAAAAAAGTCCAGAGAGCTCCCTAACCCCTTCTGCCATGGTGGATTCAGTGAGAAGGTGCCATCTATGAACCAGGAAGTGGGCCTTCACCAGACACTAAATCCGCCAGCACCTTGATCTCGGACTTCCAGCCTCCAGAACTGTGAGAGAGAAATTTGTTATTTTTAAGCCACTAGTTTATGATACTTCATTATAACAACCTGAGTGAACTGAGAAGGTATCCCTATTGCCTAAGAAAGTCAAATTCCTGAACTGCTTGCATCTAATTACTTCTAGCTTCCTGTAGGAAGTGGGTAAAGTAGAATGTTGCTATAGTTTGGATCCTGTATAATCCCCCAAGAGTCCGTGTGTTAAAAGCTTGATCCCTAGGGTTATAATATTGGGAGGTGCTATAGACCATTAGGAGTTGGGGCCTTATGGGGGTCCCTAGGTCATTGGGGATATGCCTTTGAAGGATCTTGTGGGACCCCAGCTTTTCTCATTTCTTCTCTTCCTGGCATGTGATGTGATTCCGCTTCACCATACACTTCCACCATTTTGTGCTGCCCTTGCCAGAGATCCAGAGTCATGGGTCCAGTTGATTTTGAGCTGCAACCTCCAGAACCTGAGCCAAAATAAACCTTCCCTACTCATAAGTTACCTCAGGCATTTCATTATAGTAAGGGAGAGCTGACTAATGAAAATCTTGCGTTAATAGTAAAATATCAGTTGTAAGTGTTTACAAACCCTCTAATAACTTTGCCATTCTAAAGGGATTATGGTTTGGGCCTATAATGGGCAATATGGTGAGTCTCAAAAGGATTCATCCACATATTAACAGTCAGAACCTGTGAATACACCCCTTTGTGGAAAACTTACCTTTGCAAACGTGACTAAGGATTTCCAGGGATTCTAACCTGAGTTACCTGGGTAGACCATACTTTAAATGATAAATGTCCTTATAAAAGACAGGATTGACGAAGACAGATGCACAGGGAGAAGAGGAGGCAGCCATGTGAAGACCAGACAGAGTGCAGTCTTGCAGCTCCAGGCCAAGAAGTGCCAGGAAGAGGCGAGAAGGGCTTTGTCTAGAGTCTTTGGAGAAGGTGTGGCCTGGCCAACACCTTTTCCCCCAACTTCTGGTGCCTAGAGCTCTACGAAAAGGGATGTTTTAATTTTTTGGTTCTTTAGTTAAAGCAACCTCAAGAGGCTGATTCAGGGACCTTAGGTAGACTTGGATAGGTCTCCTTCCACCGAAGTTTTCTAAGGTGTGCTCAAGAGAGCTGCTACTAGGTCTTGTTGTTAGGAGACTTGATGTCGTTCTCATTTGCATCTGATAGCAAGCAACCCTGTGAGCTGAATGGTGTCATTCCCACTGCAGATATGCAGAGCCGATTCAGCCTGGGGTTCTGGGATTCAAGGTTTCTAGGCACCCTTACCCTGCTGCATGAAGAGTACAATAGTCCACCTTCCCCAGTATCACCACACTGAGCATTTCCCATGCCAGCACAGTGCCTTGAGCACCCAGTGTTACCACTGAGGAATACTTAGTTTATGGCTGTACCAAAGTTTATTTAATATTATTTAATGTTTTGCAGGGTTTTGTTAGAAATACCCTTGTTGGAGTATTTTGCTCCTTGGTAAATGTCAAAATGTAAATTGTACCAAATACTGCCAAGTCTCCTTCATTCTTTGGAAGTGTCCAAGTGTCCCTCACTTCTACTTCGGTAGCGCTGAGTGTTATCTTAGAAAACTCACAAAATATTTTGCTAATATGATAGAAAGCTAGTGGTTTAAGGTGCATTTCTTTATTAATGAAAAGGTGAAACTTTGTAACATGTTAGTTCATAAAAGAAATTCAGATCATTTCCTTACCCACTTGCGAAATTAGCATGAGTTCTTTGTAGTAGGAATGTTAACCATTGGTTGTATATTTATCATCTCCTAAAGCTAGATTTTTTTTGCCTTTTCATTTCATCAAAATTTTATAATATTTATATAGCCTCATCTGTTCATTTCCCCTTTGCTATTTTTTCTGTGTATTTTATGTTGTAACCAACCCACGATTAGATGAACATTTAATATTTTAAAAGTAGCCATGGTGTTTTTTGTTGTTGTTGTTGATTGACTGGTTTTGACCTCATTTTAAGCATTTATTTATTGTATCTACTTGGGATTGGCTTTGGTTGGGCTGTAATTTTTGTAAAGTGATGCAGATTGTAGATGATAGGCCAGCTCCTCTACCCTCTGCCCCTGGACTTCCTCATGGGGTGCCGAGAGTCAGCTGGTACGGTACATGTGACAGGGCTCTGCCAGGCAAGTTCTGAAGGGATCCTGCCAAGGTGTCCTCTTCCAGGACTCATCCAGAAGTGCATCTAGAGACGGCTGTGAAGGGACTCGGCTGGTGCAGCGAGAGTGCAGAGCCACTGACTGTAAAATTGGAGATAAAGCTGGGTAATCTGGGTGGGACCCTCAAAATCAAGTATATATAAATACGTAAAAGAGCAACAGAAGAAGTGGTAGAGGCAGGCAGAGGTTTTGTGGAAGAGATGTCTTGAGAAGTCCCAGCAGAAGGGAAGCCAAGAGATTTGCTTGGGAGAGACACAACGCCGCTCGCCTGGAAGGGGCCAGGAATCAGGGAATATGGCACTGAGAGCCTCAGTCCACAGCCTGAAAAAGCTGCATTCTCCAGCATCCTCAGTCACCTGCTGAGCAGAGCTGAGAGCCAGCTGAACCACACCCCTGCTGACCTCTGACCTCATAGCTGGGTAGTTTTTAAGCCGCCAGATTTGTTGGGGCAGTAGCCTGAAAAACAACCAGAGGGGCTTACTTAGCACAGCACCTGGCCCATAGCTGCTGTTTTTTAAAGGATAGCTATTTTTCTTATCTTTCTTCTTTTTGTTCCGCACTTGGCAGTAGTGTTCATTATATTATGAAACTATTGATGACATAACTTAATTTATATAGAAAAACAGAAACTTGGTAAAAAACGCCATGTCTGTAAGTAAATTATTATTTTTTTTTATCTTTGAGCTTTGACTCTAAAGCTACTCTAAGGCCATTTCTGCTGCTTCTGTCTGTAGGCTTCATACACTCATGCACGCCCATGCACTGGTGGAATCGTGCAATACATGATTGCATTACTGCCTCAGAATATTAAATCCCTCAGCTGACATTTATCTTGGGAGGAATAAAACATTTCCCCCTCCTCGTATTAGAGCCAAACATGTTTTTCGCTTCTTCCTTTGGCAGGTTCCCAGCCTTGGCATGGGGTTCTTCCACATGCTTGATCATTACCTCCCTGCCCTGCAGTACCCCTGACAACATTTCTCCTTTTCTTCACTCTTTCTACCCCCACAATGCCTGCTTCAGTCAGCAGAAGCAGAGTGCACATTCTTCCCAGCCTCACAAGGAGCATGCTCCAAGACTAACCACTCTCTGGGCCATAAGACACCTCAACAAACCTGAGAGAATAGAAGGCAGGTGAAATATGCTGTATAACCACAGCAAAATTAAACTAGAAATCAATAGCAGAAAGTACCTCGAGAGCAGCATGCTTGTATTTGACACCTGCATCAAGAAATCTCAGGAAAGATGAAAATACTTTGACTTAAACAAAAGAATTGGGTTTATGCATTTGATAGAGATTGAGATGGGAGAGAATCTTAAGTGTGTGTGTGTGAGACTTAGCTAATACAACTAGGTATTCTCCCTTTTAGAGACAGTAGCATAATTACGTACTGCCCTGCATCTCATTTTATTCCTCATACTGTATTCTGGTGATCTTTTTATATCCTACATGGACAGCTACTTGAATTTCTTTCTTTGGCAGTTGTTTAGCATTCCGTTGTGTGATAATTCTAGATCTCTTTAGAAAGATGCATTTTGCCCCCCTCAGTATTATTTATTGGAAAGTCCCCATTTTGTGATATAGGACAGTGTCATTATTTCTTGTTATTGGGTCTTTAGGTTCTTTGCAGCCTGGGGCCATCATATGCCATGTTTCAAAAAGCCACCCAGCATTCACTTGTATGTCTCTCTGGTCTTTATCGTAGGGCCCTTGTTCAGGCTCCAACTAGATACATGGAGCTTGCCTTGTCCTAAACAGCCCTTTTGATTTGCTTTTCCACTATCCACCGGAACAGGAATCTGGAGACCGGCATTTCTGCAGGGATCAGAAAAGCAGCAATGCCCATTGTCTCCTGGGGAGACAGATACCTGCCACCTACAGTAAAAGAGTTCAGGAAAATAAAAGAACTTGACCTCAATTAACACTCACTGCACACTTACTGTATTTGAAGCAGTGTTCTGATCACAGTCTGATTAGAAAGTTCAGTGCCCTCAGTACTGTGTGAGGTAGGCAGTAGTTGTCCTCATTTTACAGTCAAGGAAAACAAGGCACTGCAGTTGTATCACACAGATACTGAAATTGTGATCGGCCATGAGGAGAAGCTGCTAAGAGAGGGAAAATCGGGGAGACTTGGCTGCCCACCCTGGGCATCCACTGTAAAAAGGTGTGTGGGGGAAATAAGATTGCCAGGAGAATTGAGTCTATATTTATGTGCTGCTTTGATGAGAGTATTTTTATTAAATTATAATATATGAATTTCTCTCTCCACTTTGTGTTAGAAATGTAAATATAAACTGCAGAGGTGGTAAATTTTAAATGTCCCGTCTGTTTAATTTGAAACACTGGGGATTTTCCCAGAGCAGCCCAGTACACTGGAAGTCTCCCTCACTGTGGTGGCATCATTGGGCAGTGGAACCCTCCATACCTCACTGACAGGCAACCCCAGGCAAGGGCTGAGCCAGACGTCTGGCATGTGCAGCCTTCACATTAAATAAATACTGTTTGATAAGAATCAAAGCAAAAATTATACTCATATTTCTTTATGCTGAGAGGAATTTTAGAGTTCTGCATCTTTTGAAATCCTTTTTTCCATCATAAATAGTGTTGCTGGGATAAGGTTTAGGGCCATGTTGTGGGGCACCATGTTGCAGAGTCACCTCTCCTTGGGCAGTATAGTCATCCCTCTGTACCCATGGGGGACTGCCTCCAACATCTCGGTGGCTAACAAAATCCACAGTTGCTCACATCCCTTACGTACAATGGTGTGGTGTTTACACAGAATCTATGTATATTCTTCTGTGTGCTTTAAATCCTTTCTAGATGACTTGTAATACTTAACACTAAGTAAATGTTATATAAACACTTGTTAATACTGTATTGTTTAGTAAACAATGACAAGACAGAAAGTTCACACATGTTCAATACAGACAATCTTTTGTTTGGGGATATTTTTGATCCATGGTTGGTGGAATCTGTGGGTGCAGAACTGTGGATACGGAGGCCTGACTGTATTTCTACCAAGTCTCTCACTTGGAATATAGAAAGAGAATCCTGTAGCAAGTATATCTTTATGATGGGATTTTATTATATGCTGAAAAATCCTGGGCATTCACAGAAAGAACCAACCCTTTTTAGTGTTACCGTTTTTAGTCTTTAGAGTTATGTTGCAAATCCTTAACCGGCATTTACCGGTGTTGTTGGGTACGAGCTTGGCAGGGGAGGAGTTAACTCCAGGTACTGTGGAACATTAACAGAAGTGGTCAACAAGGACGTGTGTACGTCCAGTCCATTTTTAGGTAGATTTCCTCTCTGGTGGAAGATAATGCCTGATTTCTCTGAAAAGTGGTTTTCGGTTCTCCAAAGAGTTGTTCTATTTCTGCAGTGTTCTTTTCATCCTCATTTACACCCATTAGCAAAATCCGTTTGAAGAACATATGAAGTTTATTCACGGTGAGATAACAGGGTTTTCCATCCGGGGATTCGTGGGGTTGCTGAGCAGGACTTGGCTGTCCTCTCTCCTGCCTCTTCCCAGCAAAAATGGACTGTCTTCTGGCAGAAGTGCTGTTGATAATTAGTTGAAGCTCTTTTAGGCTCATTTTTCAAGGCTCCTATCTTTCTAGCTGAAATCACAGCACATGGCCTTGTAAATGAGAAAGGGTCTTGGCAGGGTCACATGGTGGTCATCACATGTCCAGCTAATGAGTGGGCATGCCTTTCTTCCCTGCTTTGGGTGCCTCTCTCCACTCTGGCTGGGATTTTTGTATGTTGCTTGTTTTCGGTGTGCTTTGGGCTCCATGATAGACTTGCTTTGAAGACTTTTTCCCTGAGTTAGTAAGTCTGTGCTTTATTTACATTCCAGAGCTGGTCGTTATTAGTATCACTTAGTATTCATGTGGCGTCTCTCATCCCTGCTTATTTATTTCTTTGAAGTTCCCTCTTCTCTCCCTTTCACAATCCTCCACCAGATTGATTGTATCAACAGACTGGTGTGGTGTCCTTTTTAGGACAGGAACTAGAGTTAACTGTCTTCAGTGTTACGGGCTGAATACTTTCTCACCAGGAAGAGGAGCTGTGGAGAACTTTGATTTTCATAGGGCTTTTAGGTTCTTAAATAGAATGCTGCACCAATATTCTACTTAAATAAGGTCATGGCAATTTTATGGGCCATCCCTTATGTTTTCAGGAGCTGTAGTATAATTAAACTACCAAACGATGGAGCGGGGGAAGGATTGAATACCCTTTTTGGATGAAAAAGTTCCAAATTATGGCTTCACTCAGCTAACTTAGAGCAGTGTTTGCATGGGGCCTGGGTCCAAAGCACTGTGGAGGGATATTTGTCTTCAGTTGGAGGTTTCTAGCCCACCTAGAGATTCTGTGCCTGAGCCCTGCAGTGGGCTCAGGACTCTGGGCAACAAGAGGGATTTTGTTTGTTTGTTTTGTTTTGTTTTGTTTTGTTTTATCAGAGCTACAGGAAAACTTCTCACACAGGTGATGTCTGGGTTGAACCTAGAAGAAGAAAGCCTGGGCTGGAGCCATGAGGAGGAGGGAAAGGTACAAGTTGATGGTTTCCCTTTGATGTCAAGGAAGTGCCGTGGGCTCTCAAGGCGCTGTTTCCCCTCTTCATCTTCAGTTAGTTTTCTGTCTTTCCCTGTAGATGTTGTCTCCACAAGAGTAAAGATGATGCTAAACAACTTGTGTAAGATCATAACCACTCATACTGGTTTGAACCGTCTTTGAGGAACATGGGGTGGCCTGCGTGTGAGAGCAGAAATGCCAGTGGCCTGTGAGATGGGCACCAAGCTCTAGGTCTTGGCGCCCTTAATGTGCTTTGGGGTCACTCACAGCTGTGACTCTGAGTGTCTGACACATTGGGTTTTGATGACCCAGTCGTGCAGGGGGCGGCAGTGATTACTGAGGACATGTTTTAGGGAGAGCCTGAGTGGCCCTGTCTAGGGTGGACCATCTTCCACTTATAGCCCCAGAACCCTTAATTAGATGCACAGAAACTGGGCAGTGTTAGTCACCTTCCTGTTACTGTGAAAAATACCTGAAACAATAAGCTTATAAAGAGGAAAGATTTGTATTTGTCTCATAGTTTTGGAGGTTTCAGTCCATGGTCAATTTGCCCTGTGACTTTTGGGTTTGTGGTGAGGCAGCACATGGTAAGAGTACATGGTGAGGGGAGAGGTGGCTCAGTGGTAGAGCACTTGCCTGGCATACACAAGGACCTGGGTTCTAACCCCAGCACCACGTACACAACTGTCAGAAAAACAAAAATCAGATGAAAAAAATAAATAAGTGCATGGTGGAGCCAAACTGCTCATCTGATGGCAGGGAAAGGGATGGAGGGGAGCAGGGAGGGACTAGCATCCCATTATCCTCTTCAAGGGCAGGTCCCCAGTGACCTTAAAATTACCTTCCACCAGTTCCCACCTCTTAAAGATGATAGTTCCTTCTACTAATGCTAAGCTGAGGACCAAGCTTTTGCCACAAGGACCTTTGGGGGGCATTCCATATTCAAACTGTACCACCCAGGCTCATGCTGGTCTCTTTGTAAGCTGGAAAAGATAGACAAGCCTCAGGATTATGGGATTTTTGTGAGAATTGATTCTAAAAATACTTATCTTGTGGATTTCTAGTTCATATAATAGATTTTCTTCCGTTTACTTTTTCTTTTGTAGCAGTTTATCAGGTTAGAATAACTTGTAGGAGTGGGGACAACAGATAAGATTTTCCTGGTATTTGGACAGATCTTTTTCATGAATTTGCATATTGGCAGATGCTCAACCATTTTTAAAGGTTTTGTGTTTTCTTAGTTCTCTTGAAAAAAGGTTGTTTCATCAAGGATTAGTTCTGTTTTCAAATTAGCTCATTAGTTTTTGGACTTGACTTTAAATATATGTGTGTGTATGCATATATATTTGTGTGTGTGTGTAAGTTCCAGAGTTTACCCTCCTGGAACTGCTTTATCAGGGTGTTACACAGGCCCAGCCCCATTGGGTGACTCTATCTAGTCTGTTTTGTGTTACCATAACAGAATACCTGATGCAGGGTAATATACATTGAAAAGAGGTTTATTTAGCTCACAGTTCTGAAAGTTCAAAAGCATGGCATCAACAGTAGTATATGCAAGGATGAGCGAGATGGAGAAATTGCATGGCCAGACAGGAAGCAAGAGTGGCCAAACCCACTCAAAAACAGTTCCTTCTCTTGAGTATTAATGTACCTCAAAAGAGCTGGAACTCTGGAGAGATGCACTGATCCCCATTAATCCCTTCTGAGAATGACCTAATGGCCCCCACCAAGCCCCACCTCTAAAGGGTTCCACCCCTTCTCAGCACTGCCACACTGAGACCCTAGCCTTCAGCACATGAGCCCTTAGGGGACAAAACACATCAAACGATTGCACTTGGATACAGAGCAAAGATTAGTTGCAATTCTAGCCTGAGCCCTGTGACATAGGGACCCTAACATCCCCAGGGTCAGGAAAGGGAGGGAGCAGTGGTCCCCTGGTCAAGTCACGGACTGGAAGCCATGGGGAGGAGCCAGGTGTGTCAGGGCAGAGGGTTCCCTGCAGGCCTCTTGTCCAGGATGAGTCTGTGTGCAGAGGATGATTGATTTTGGCAGTTGGGCTTTCTGAACCCCTGTTTTCAGCTCTTCTGTGAGTGATGGGGTTTGTTTCTTTGCATACCTTTAGAACCACCCTCTCCAGCTGTCATCCCAGTGTCTAGTTTTATGTATATAAGATGCATGGAAACAAAAGGCTATTTTCTGCCCTAGTTTTGTGTCAACTTCTTTGTCAGATTTGCTTCATAAGCTAAAAACACTGACTTTAGACATGCATGCTTAAGTCTGTGTCTCACAATCAGTCTTCCTCCTCATGTGAATGCTGTATCTGGGAAACCTATCTCAGAAAATCGTCAACTCCGTCATCAGATAGCCTTTAGTTATGAGAGAACAGACTCCACTTACTGGCCTAGCACATATGTTGTGTCCAGATAATTAGACTTCCTATTTTTGTTTAAAGTTCTTCTAATTACAAATGTAAATTAGTTTCTACAAAGAACAATGTGCTAACAACTAGAATTTCAGTGAAAGTTACACTAACACCTTTATTTTACAGCGTTGTTTAAATTTTTAAAAGTATTCTTTGTAGAAATAACTTGCTTCCCTTACTTCTCCTTCAGTTGACCAAATATACCACCTGGCATCTCCTGCCTCTCCTCCAAACTACATGTATAACCCTATCAAGACACTGAAGACCAACACAATTGGGACATTAAACATGTTGGGTAAGTGGTCATTTTCTCATTTTAATGCTACTCTCACTGGGAATATTTTGGGCAATTCCAAGCATAGGTGCCTTTGTCTCCCCTTCTCTGCAGGGGTACATTCCAAGACCACCAGAGAATTCCTAAAATACCTTTTTGATCTTAACTGGACACTTACTATGGCTGTAATTTTGCAATTTGAGATGCAACCACAAAACGAGTACAGATTTTTCTTCCTCCTTCACAGTTTTAGCATGATTATTTCATTCTTAATCCACGACTTTCATCTTAAAGGAAGTACTTAATGGCTTCTCTTTGGTGTATCTGAATTTCCTTTGTCTCTGCTCTTGGGCACTGGGAGCATTATTAAATAAAATAAGGGTTTCTTGAACATGAGCACTGCCCTACCAGAACAATTGATCATTGAGATGGCCACTGAGTGACCAGCAGGTGGGTGGAAAATGCAGGATGAAAACAGCAGAAAATAGTGCTGTTCACGTCCTGAGCAGGAGAGAATGGGGCAACACAAGAGTTTATTACTCCATTCAGAGCAGTGCATAGTTGAAATCTTATGAATTGCTTATTTTTGGAATTTTCCGTTTCATATTTTCAGATTGAGGTTGACCACAGGTGGCTGAAACCATGAAAAGCAAAACTAGCTAAAGGGGACACCATCATTGGAAGTTAGTGTGACCTTGGTGTTCACACCCCTTCCTCATCACCTTGCCCCTGTTACTCGACAGTTTCACAGTGCTTCATCTGTATGTCATGAGAATTTGCCATGGGAGAGGTGTCTGACTTTTCTGTATCACAGTAACTGGTATTTGATTCCTCGGTGTGATTCCCATGGGAGTGACCCAGGTACTTCCAGGTGACCACTAGCGTTCCTCTTTCAGTAGACCAGTGCTCAGGACTAATGGCTTACCTTGTGCTGGTAGACTCTGGTCCCAAGGTTCTGCTCAAGGAGTTGGCTCGGCTGCATTCCTGGAAGATGTGTGCCTAGAGGCTGCCCCTGTGGGGGTTGTGGAACCTGAATTCCTGCTCTAGACTGACCTTAGGATTCACATTAGAAGTAGAAGGTGAAAGGGGTGGTGGTGTTAAAAATGGCCACCTGTGGGGCTGGAGCAGTGGCTCAGCAGTTACGGTGTTTGCCTGGCATGCACGAGGATGCAGGTTTGAACCCCAGCACCATATAATGTAACAAAGTGTTGGAGCAACCAAGGCCATATGAAAAACTAAATAAAACTGATTCTCTTTTTCTCTCTATCTTTAAAAAAAAAAAGGCCACGTGTACTCACAAATGGCATGCCTTTGATTATCGCTGTGGGTAATATGCACTTGTTAACATTTAAAATTAGATGCATGCTTAAGTTTGGTACTTTTTTTTTTAACTAGATGTTTAGATTATTTGAAAAAAACCCACTTTTTAAAATGTCAAGTGAAAAATGAATTTAATTATAGGAACATTTAAAGCATGTTCTATAAATGGGTTTGAGAAAGACAGTCCTAAATATTAATTTGAGTTGAGCATGGAGACAAGGATCTGAAAGCACAGCCAGAGACTAGGTTTTAAATCTCTAAGACTGAATGTTTTAGAGGGTTGTATTAGGGTCCTCAAGAGGAATAGAGGAGGTAGGTAATTAGATATGTAAAAAGGAGTTTATTCAGGTCTGAGGATACAGCTCAGTGGTAGAGCACTTGCCCAGCCTGCACAAAGTCCTGGGTTTAATCCCCAGCAATGCAATTAAAAAATAAAGAAAGAAGAGGACTTTTATGATGGATTGACTTCTGTAATTATAGAGGCTGAAATTCCATAGAAGTGGATAGTGTAGTCCAGAGGCCTTAGAACTGGAGAGCTCAGGAGACGTAAGTATTCTAGTTTTTCATTCTAAGGCCCTAAAAGGATTTGATAATGCCCAGTCATTGGGGAGGCCCATCTCCTTTACTCAGTTTACAGATTCAAATGCTGATTTCTTCCAAAAACACCCTCACACCCACCCACCTAAATACAATGTTCAAATGGGATATATCCCCTAACCCATCCAACTGATACATCAAATTAACCATCACAAGGGTCAAATTCTGAGCAGAATAAGATGATCTATTCTTCTAAAAGGAGCATTTTCCTTCTTTGTTACTGCCCTCTGCCCTGATCACCAGGAAGGACAGAGTGTCTGTCTTCTGCTTAGGAACATGGTATGCTGTACCTATTCTTGTCACCACAATGTCCCAAACCTTCCTCACACTCTCTTGGCCCCTAGCCCTCACCATCATACCATAACCAGACACTGTGGAGGAAAAGCCCACTGTGCACTTGGCATTCCGTTGCAGGATTCTCTAACTAGGGACAGGACACTGAGGCCTCCTGCAAGCAGCAGCATTTATTAGTGCTGGCACTGGCTCAGAGGATTCATACCCAGAGGCTGAGCCCCGAATGCAGCAGGGCATAGTCTTTTATACCTGCTGTCGATTTCCCTGGACTTGTTAGCCCCTTTGTCTTCCCTGTATGGTAACATACATTCTAATTGGATATTCTATGCTATAAAGGTGCGACGAAGTTGCGTCAGAGTTGGACATGGGCACATAACCACACTTCCTTCTCTGTTCTGGGAGTGCTGTTTGTTCTGAGAGGGCTCTTAGCAGTTTGATCATTTATTTAGGGAATTTAGCCACTGTACTCAGGGTCCTGTGCAGTACCCTGTGAGGGGATTCATATGAGCTTAAACAGGCTCTTCAGCCAGGGACCTGGGCATCCTGTGGGAGGGTGCTTTGTAGGCACAGGCATTGGTGATGCAGATGAGGAAAGGAGAGGTCCCAACAGAGAGGCCCCAGCAAGATGACATTTCGTTAAAGGCAAAAAGACTACTGAGCTAGGGCTTCAGGCATTAGAGTGGATGCAGAAATCTTGCAAGAAGGATAAAGGGTCTTCCACGAATTACATGAACAAAAGTCAGAGGACCATCACTAGGATGGGGAGAACCCTTTGTGGAACTTTCCATTCAGAACTGAGAGGAGCTGACGTTACCCGTTTTGCACTTGAGAGAAGACACACTGCACTTTGCCTGACTTTTTCAAGAAAGGGCCCTGCACTCCACTGCCACACCACCTCCCAGATCCTATGTTGACTCTTCATCTGATGAAACTTTGCCTCTTTGTCCGGTGTCGGCATTAACACCTGAGCTCTGGTGCAGTCTGGGTTAGCTCCCCTGGCTTCACCCTGACAGTTGACTGCATTTGAAAATCTTTAAGCGTAGTTTCTCTTGAATCAACGCATTGCACATGTGGTGTGTATATTTTACCAAAGTTTAGGAAAACTGAAAGCTCGTTTGTTCCCAGGTGGTAGAAATATGAAATGGTACGATTACTTTAGAGAACAGCTTGACAGTTTCTAAAAAAACTAAATAGGCAGGCAGGCTCAGTGGCACACACCTATAATTCCAGCTACTCTGAAGGCAGAGGCAAGAGGATAGCTCCAGGTCAGCCAGGGCAGCTTGGCAAGACCCTGTCTCATAATAAAGAATAAAAACACAAAGGGCTGGGGATACAGCTTAGCGGCAGAGCATCCCTGGGTTCAAACAAACAAACAAACAAACAAAAACTAAATATGCAACTATCAAAACACCCAGAAATTGTCATCTTCAGTATGAAATTATCTCCATGAAAGCAATATTCACATGAAAACGTATAATGAATGTTCATAGCAGCTTTAGTTATAAGATGAAAAACTAAAAACAACTGAAATGTCCGGTAATGGGAGAATGATCAGATTACACACCTATTCCCAGGCGTTTTACTCAGTGCCAAAATAGGAAGGAACTGTTACCACATGCAATAACTTGGATGGGCTTCCAGGGAAGTATGATCAGTAAAAAAAATTCAGTTATAAAAGGTGATATACTGTGTGGTTCCATTTGTATATCATGTGACATGACAAAGTTATAGGACCAGAGAATGGGCTTTGGGGTTAGGGGAGGGAGGGAGAGGAGGTAAGACAGGGTGAGGGATCCTTGTGGAGACGGAATGTTCTATATCAGGTATATCAGTGGAGTACTCTGTTATCAATGGAGATACTCATCAGTGTCACTGTGACATTATGACATGGTGCTCTAGTGTTGCACGTTTCTACATTGGAGAAAAATGAAGAAGTACGTAGGGTCTCTCTGTGTTACTTTGTGCAGCTGAATTTGAATATGCAAATATCTCAAAATAAAAAAGACCTCAGGAGCCTTATTGAAGCTACCACTTTGTCTGTGTTGTAATATGATGTGGTGATGATCCAGCTCACAGGTCGTGTGGGAGAAATTGGAATAAACAAAGTGGGCCCATGGAGTTGGTAGCCTGTGGATTCCATCTGATGCAACATCTCTCTGAACATTTCCTCCTTCCCTGCACACTGTGGAGTTGGTGGAGTCCATGTCCAAATCCTCGCCTTTTTAGCAGCTAGTTTCTCTTACTCTTGTTTATGCCTTCATGGCTCCTTGTTTCCCTCCGTATTCTCAGAAACCCGTGCCCCTGGCTTCCTCTCACAAGAGTCCCTCAGCTTCCTCTAACCTCTGTACACTGCCCCTCAGTCCTGGATGCGTGCCTTACCTCGTGTCTCCTCTTGGCAGTGCTTCCTGGGCAATAGAAGGGGCATTTTGGTGAGAAGATCCTTGCTTTCTGCCTACCAGGGTGAGGTCAAAAAATATGGGGAAGTATTTTAGAGCAAAGACTTCTTCCTAAAATTCCTGAAATCACACCTTAGCAAACAGATACTACATCTGGTCTTCCTTACAGCTCTAAGAATCCAACTAAATATTATTTTTCTAAGGATCCAGTTTTTATTTTTCTTTTTGGTTTGGTTTGGTCTGAAGCATATGCCGTCAAGAGTGGATAATTTGATAATCAGATAGCTTTCATACAAAACATGCTTAAATTAGCCACATGAAGTGTGTCTGTCCTTGAACGTGAACAGTTTCTCTGATCATGTCTCTGTTTTCTGCAGGGCTGGCAAAGCGTGTGGGCGCCCGTCTGCTCCTGGCCTCTACCTCGGAGGTGTATGGAGGTGAGTGCTTGGAGCCCCCACTAGAGTTGCTCCCACTGACCCTGCTTGCATCCTGTCCTGGGTGAAGAAGGAATCAGAGTCCAGGGTCCCATTCTAAGAAGGCCCAGCTTGCTCCTATTCTTCCTCTGGTTGGAACAACTCTTACTGTATACCCTTGGATGACTGATAGTGTCACCTGGCCAATAAGGACCCACTGTTTATGATTCTGCAGGAGTGTTTTTCCCATTCTGCTTTTAAAGTATCCCAGAAATTGTATTCAGTGGAGATCATTCAGCCTGTTCAGCTGTCATGTGTTATTATTCACTATGCGCACGCTGTGTGCCTGATCTCTAGCAACCTACAGGTAGGCCTTTAGAGGTTGCTGGGTGGTGTAGCATATGCTGCTTCCCTTACCTGTTGTAGAACATTCTCTCGAAGAACCTGAAGAGGATAGTGCCAGAAAACTCCAGAGCTGGATTTTCCAGCCCACAGCCTTCATCGTCCCACCAGTGCCTGGGCATTAATGTCTGTAGCCGGAGGATTGTTTTCCATCCACATTGGTTTTTAATTCAGCCCCAAACTAACTGAGTGCAAGGTTTGGGAGAATGGCATAGTCAGTGCAGTGGGAGTCAGACTCTGACTTCCCCACCCCTCATTTTATGCTTGTTCTGGATGAGAGGAGGAAGCAACAGGGTAAAATTGGACGAGACATTTTTTTACTGTAAGGGAAGCATGGGGGGAGAAAAAGCACAGAAATTCTACACAGTGCGGCTGTAATTTTTGTAACCCCACAGAAGTCCTGGGCAGCTCAAGGGTAGAGTATGAACCTCCTTGCCTGTGTTCTCTGTCCAAGAGGCAGAGTGGCATCTTTCCCCCTCTTTCTCACCATTTATTATCTGCATATTTGAAAGAACCTGGTGTCCTTCAGAGTTCTTGAATAATTTTAGGGCAAAATTCTAACAACTAATTTGCCAGTTGCTCTGCCCTGACATTTGACAAAGGAACACTTACGTTTTGTGGAGCATTTGCTTATTAGTCCGTTAGCCTTGCAAAATACCAGCAAGGTGGGAGCAATTAGAAATCAGTTTTGACTAGACCTTACTTTGCTAATAACAAAATGGTTTGTTCCAGTTTTTTTCCAAAGTGATGCTGTGACGGGACTTTTAAGAATCTTGGCGCCCAGGGTGTTTCAGCCCAGACGGTGCCAGTCAATGGCTGAATGGGTGTGCCCAGCCCTCTCTTTCTCCTCCTTTGCCAGAAATTTACAACTGTCTTGTTTGGTGTCTGGCTTGCCCAGCCCTTGTCAGAAATCCTTGGAAAAAGCTTTAGTATCAGTGGTCTGTGAATATAAGTCTTTGATTCTCCTCTCTGGGAGTCTTTGCTTCAATCTTTTCTACCATTGTGCAGTGTAGGCCTCACCTCTTCTTAAGGAAACAGTTAAGACTCGCGCAGCAGCAGACCGGACTCCCACACCACCCAGGGCAGGTGTATGCAGATTCCCCACCCTGCCTGCACTCAGGGCCCTCGTCCTGAAGAGCCTGAAGTCAAACATCAGAGCCACGAACAGCAAGATGTGAAATGATCACACAGAGTCCCAGTATCTTTTTGTCCAGATTTCTTGACAAAGATTTATGTATTTTTCTACCCAGATTGTACTCAAAATATGAAGTTCTTGATGTACTAGATAAACTAGGTAGTAATTCACATTCCAGAAATACGTTTGTACTTAACAATTTGTTACTTGATTTCTTTGTGTGGTCTTTCTCTGGGAGATCTTAAGAGTGTGATTGATTTACATACTAGAAAAACAGGAATTGAGACTTCCATTTGCTGGTGGACACTGTGTCCCTGTGTTTACCCCACATAGGGCCTCCAGGTTGTCTTATCACAGGTCTCAGATTTATGTGAAAGTCATCATATTCCAGAGATGCTGTTTGTCTTTTTATTGGTGTATTATAGTTATACCTAATAGTGGGATTCATTATGCCATATTCAATCTCATTCCCAGTACTTTCCCTTTCCTTCCCCTCCTCCTCACCCTACCCACTCTACCCTCTCTGTGATCCACTTAACTTTACTATGCTGATTTGTTATTATTATTATACTATTGTATCATTGCACACACACACACACACACACCACATGAGATATGATAGCTTATGTAACAATTCTAAAAGTTAAGAACAATTTATGGAAGAGAGGGGAGACTTGAAAGACTTTGATTCCACCCCCCCCCCAAAGACTGTCATTAATTAGCCAGGTGCATGCCTATAATCCCAGCAACCCAGGAGGCTGAGGCAAGAGAATCACAAGTTCAAGGCCAGCCTCAGAAAATTGGCAAGGCCCTAAGCAATTTAGTGAGACCCTATCTCAAAATGAAAAAGGGCTGGGGATGCGGCTCAGTGGTAAAAGTGCCACTGAGTTAAATCCCTAGTACCAATAAAATAAAATTACTGTCAGTAGTAAGAACACTAGTCCCCACTGGATAGAATAGAGTTTGGAACACTGAGCTACTTTCCCTCTTTCCTGTTTCTCTCCATTTGTAAATGTTTGCCTGGATCCAGTGTTCTGTTTTGCATCACAACGAAACACTGTTCCTAGTGCGGATGAACTGGTTAAAAAGAACAAATGAAAACACAGTCTTATTTTTCCCTGACCTGTAGATCCTGAAGTCCACCCTCAAAGTGAGGATTACTGGGGCCACGTGAATCCAATAGGACCCCGGGCGTGCTACGACGAAGGGAAACGTGTTGCAGAGACCATGTGCTATGCCTACATGAAGCAGGTATTCCACCAGGTCCCAGGGTTTATGTTCTAGGCATGCAAAGCCCCCACACATCAGTGCCATAAAGGAATTAAATGCTGCCGTTAATATTGGCTGAGGGGAGAGTGTGGGGTAGTCCAGTTGCCCATTAATACTAAAGGACAATGTTATCCATAGCTTTGTGTGTGTGTGTGTTTTTCCTTATTTTAAAAATAGTTTAAAATAGAGATGAATTCTTAGGTTTGGAATGCTGTTTAATAGCTCAAAACAGTATGTTTCTCTATTGCCAGTTGCGCACCAGCAGCTCATGAGTGCCTCTCTTTTCCTGTAGCCTCCAAATGGATAGTTTCTTTTTTTGTAAACAGTTTTCCTTTTGGTAGTCTATTAAACATAAAAAAAAAAAGAATTCACTCTTGTTTTAATCTGGATCTGAGAATTGTTATTCATATTTGTGCACTGTCATTTCCTGCTTTCTTCATTCTTCATTATTACTTCTACTGTAGATATTTCATAACATCCACGTGGTGTAGCAGAAGTTGCCCACACAATCAGAGGCTGAGGCTCCCACACAGGCTCCGCCGCTGTGTGACTTGGAGGCATGACCCACTGGTTACTCAGTTCTTTTTTTTCTTTTTATTCAGAAATTTATTTGTTGAACAATCACACAAGCTTCTAATGAAATAATGTTTTTTATATATATATATGTTCTGAAAATTAGATTTACCCCCCCCAAGAGCCCCCCCCCCTCAATAACCCACCGTTATCCCTCCCCTCCCCTTCCCAAAACATCTCTAAAAATGTATTAGGTTGTATGACATTACACCTTATCCGGATTTAAGGTTACTCAGTTCTTAACTTCTCACATGGGGTTCGTTGCATCGGCCCTGCCTGCCAATGATCTATGCAGAGAGGGGCTCCCACGGGCTCAGGCAAGGGCCCAGGCTATTCCATGCATTTTCTGTGGGAGTGTGTTCCTGTTCTTGGGTCAGCACGTTCAGATTCTCAGGATAATGATCTTTATTAAGTTGTACACTCAGAGAAATAAATGTGGGCATGGACAGGTGCTGAAAGGTGCAGTGTCTGTCAGAGGAAGGGTATTCTAAAGCTCAGGGTCTAGCCTGCAGGCAAGCCTTGGGCACGGAGAGAAAGGAGAGTGGCATGTGGGTACTCAGTGCTCAGAGAATCTTCCTGCTACTCTGTCTGAGGCCCTGGGGAGCAGGCAGTGTGTGCACCTTGGGGACTGAATGGCCTTCCATCATGTGGTCTTGCACAAACGGTGCAGATGAGTCAGGAACATGCTGCCTCTTTGTGGTGGGAGGGACTTGTCAGGGTCTTTCTTGCTCCTCACACTTTAATGAAATACCAATATTAAAGATTCATTAAAAGATCCTGTTCTGGTGTTGATATTGAGACCTGTCTTCTTTTTTCCCTTCTGGAACTAGACCTAATAACTTGCTAGCCCACTTTGAGACGTTGCCTTGTGTTACCTAAGAAGTTCTTATTCTAAAAAATGTTATCAGTTTTAAAAAGAGTGTGGTTTTGTCATTCTTGAGCCCAGAACATTTAGATCCAAAAGTTAAGATGTTCTGGACATACATGCTTGTAAAAACTGGCTGGAGTATGAAGGTACACGTAAATGCATTTTATTCAGTAATATGTTTTAATATGTCCTTAATTTTGCCCTTCTGCTTTCAGTCTTATGGCTGGGGTTGGGGCAGTTACAGGGGGTTGAACTCAAGTTGCTATACCATTGAGCTACATCCCCAGGCCTTTTTATGTATTATTTTGAGGCGGAATCTCCCTGAGTTGCCTAGGCTGGCCTCGAACTTGTGATTCCCCTGCCTTAGCCTCCCAAGTAGTTGGTGTGCCCAGCATTTGATTGTATTTCTTACTTAGTTATTTATTTTTTTTTTTAAAGAATATGTAGCTCACTTGCTATCTTAGTTATTTTTACATGAGTAAAACTGGTGAGTAGATGGGAAATATTTTTGAACTTTTAGTTTTTGTTAAATGATCGATAGTGTAACCTCATTGATATTCTATGAGTATGTGCTTATGATCATGATAGAATTTATTAACGATGGAGACAGATTTATTAAGCACTATTGGTGTGCCAAGGCCCTGTTCTTGGTGCCTGGACACTATCCGGCATCTGTGTGTCACACACATCTGAATCACGGCTACATGCATGTCATGTGCTCAGTGGTAGCTCCTAGATAGCTCTGGAACTGTCAGCATTTCAGTTTATGCTTGCATTGTCTTGGGTTTAGTGGCATGGTGGCATATCCTGAAGACTATAGAGAGATGTACCCCTTGTGGACACCTGGTCTGTGGTTGAGCATCCCTGACAACAACTCTGTCAGGTGACCCCACATGGCAAGGGTTGTCCTTGAGAAAGGGACTTCTGTCACTCCCTTGGCACGGTGCCTCAGTGGATTTACCCAGCACATACCTCACACCCAGGAGGCCCCATAGACAATCATGGAATGCATGCAAGAGTCACGGCCAAGTCTAGCTTCCTGTGCACTTCTCACTGGGGTGCTGAGGGGCCTTCTTACGGCAACAAAATCTCAGTTACTGTAGTGACTTGAGAATTGATATGTGGAAGGCAGGCGCAGTGCCTTCTGGGAGGGAGACCATGGAACTTGGTCTCCTGGCTGACAGGTTGTAAGTAGCAGGTGGTAACTCATCACTGCTTAGCACTTCTGGCCAAGGTGTTCATCTGCCCAGGTAAGCACTGTGGTCAGAGTCATTGTGGAGGTAACCCGAAAGCGTGCCTCTGGTGACAGTTCAGGACTTGTGAGCAGGTGCAATGTAGCTGCCTGTCCCTGGAGCCCCTCCCCTTTTCCCCTGTGTGGCCATTAAGCCACAAAATGACTGTACCTGGCCATGGGTATGCCAGAATCCCGCCCAGTTCTGATGGCTACAAGGCAGACAGGTAGAGGTTTTGGCTTTGTGGAGAAGGGGACAACATGACCAAGAGTGGTGGGCCTGAGTAGAAGTTGCTGTTACCTCACCTGAATTCTGACAAACCTGCGAAGAAGACCTAGTGTGAACTCCCAGCGTCCTGACCCCATTCTTTTCTATTTTTGTAGTGGGTGATGCTGGTACTGAGGATGGGGCCCAGCAGTGCTCTATATTTTATTTTATTTTATTTTAAAACAGGGTTTCACTAACTTGCTGAGGTGGGCCTTGAACTTGTGATCCTTCTGCCTCCGTCTCCTGAATATCTATGATTATAGGCCTACACAGCCACACCCATCTCCTGTCCTCATGCTTGGTGCTATGAATGTTTTGCTCCCTCTTTAATCTGAATCAATGCCCAGTAGGGAGAAAAACAGTGAGACGTGTTTAGGTTCCTGCTGTGGCAGGATGCTTTGCTGGGTGTAGAAATATAAGAAACAAGAAGGAAATTTTTTTCCTCATGATGCCATAATGTTACTCACAGTGCCATCTAGAGACAAACGTAAGAGAGGAAAAAAGTGAAGCAAAAACCATCATGTAAAGACTGCAAAGTCTATAAAACATTCAAGGCACAAAGACCAGTCTGTAGCTTGGGATTTCATGTTAGCAGCCAGCTAGAATAGATGGGAGTACTGCTGCCCCCACTGGATTGGTCCCCTGGATATGGCCTGACCTAGTCGGGGGCAAGTTACTGACCACCTTCAGGCTCTCACTCCACAGTGACATTTTCTGGGACTATTCTCATTTCCTTCATTTTAGCAGGTGTAATCTTGTAGGTCCTGCAGTTGTGCCCATCTGAATGTGCTGCTGTCTGAAGGTGATTCAGGGATACCCTGAATGCCTGGAATGGGTGTTGCAAAGGAGCAGGAACCAGGACTAGAGTGCCAGCCATGCATTTGGTTTCTGCTGCTGCTGAGTCTGTTTCATCTAACATCATTTCCTACAGTCTTTTTTGAGTTGGTTGATTAATCCATTTTACAGATGGCAGTAAGGGGGACAGGCAACACTTGTCTCCAGCTCTTTGGCCCATATGTGGGAGCCAGGCCCATACGTGGGAGCCAGGCCCATAGCAGACTCCCTGCAGAGTGTGCCCCTTCCCTTGTTGGGCTGTCCTGGCAGACTGCAGGAGATAAGGAGGTGATGCCGAGCAAGATGACAACTCTTGATCCAAGGACATCAAGTCTCAGAGCAGTGTGCACAGCTATGTGACGCTGCCCAGAGCAAGAAGTACATGTGGCATTGCCCTGGAATTGCCAGTCCCTCCTCAGCAGGGAGAGGAGGTCACAATTGTCAGTTTATAGCTCTAAATATGTAGCCTTTAGAGATAAAAAGATTTAGGAAAGACTTTAACATTATAGTTGTGAGGATTTACACTGTCTGGAGACAAGTGGGAAACAAAAGACTAGAAATGATGAGGCAGGTGGAGTGCCTGCCTCTCAGACATTTTTACTTCATTAAATAGTAACTTAAATTTTTTAGACATAAGGACACATTCCCTCTTGGTATAAATTATCATTTTTTTCAAGATGATATCTGGTATGTGGATGTGTCTTACTCTGAATAAAACTAATACATAAAGGTAAAAAATATAAACAAATAAATAAAGGTCTAGATAATCTATTTATAAAATTTTTTCCCTTCTCTAGATGATTCACTTCTGAGTTTCTTTCAGTGAATGATATAGTCCTCTAATCAAATAAAGTTTGATTTCCCAGAAAAATCTATTACACATCCTTTACAGAAAGAGAAACTTCCTTGAGTTCCTTTGGGGATGAGATATAGTAGCAGTTGGGATGAATGGGCACAGCATTCTTCATGAATAGTTGAAACTTGTCAGAGAGTGTTTAAATTCCCTCTTTTGCATGCTTGTGGGCCCAGCGGTTTTATAAATGGGGGGCCTTACCCTGTAGGTTGTGGTGAGGGTTCAGTGTGCATCTGAGTTCATTGCCGCCTTGTGAGTCTGCCTCTGAGGTCATGGCCCACCCACCAGTTGCACTGGGTCTGTAAAACAGGCCACCATTCATAAAACCCGAGACCAGCACAGCCAAAAGAAATCATCTAGCTCAGTGGCCTTCGGATGTCTTTGTCTTATTTTTTGACTTGAAGTACTTTTTTAAAAAATCAGAGAGTTGCCACGTATATTATACTTGTTGGAAAACATTCAGCCAAATCAAGTCTAGTGTCCCATAGGTAAGGCTCACACCCTAGGCCTCCCTGCCTAAAACCAGCCTTGCCTCCTGACCCTGCAACGTGCCCACTGTATTCTGCTGCCCTGTATGGACGTTGGCAGGTGATATTTGCTCATGCTTGGCCTTCCTTGCAGTGATTGGCGGCATAGCCTGCTGCATAGTGGACATTAGAAAGCTTGTTTTGATTGTTAATGTAGTAATCCCCCTTATTCTTACGGGTCAAGGGCAAATAGTCATCCCTCCTCCTCAGAGGGTTTAATATCCAGGGATTCAACCAGTTATGGATTGAAAATATTTGGGAAAATTTTATCTGTACTGAACATGTACAGACTTGTTTCTTGTCATTATTCCCTGAACCATTTACAGAGCATTTACATTGTACTAGGTATTTATAACTAACCTAGAGATGGCTTAAATTATACAAGAGGATGTGGTATTAGCTCATATTACACCCTTTTATATAAGGACTAGAGCATCCTTATGTTTTGGTGTTCAAGGACTCCTGGAACCAATCCCCTGCAGATACAAAAAGACATTAGTACTGGGTTTTAAATCATGGTGTTGATACAGATAATAGCACTGACATTTTTCAAAGCACTTTCACATTTCCTTTTAGTCTATGTGATATGGGCAGAGTGGATATATTTCAAAGATTTGGATCGTGAGTCTTAGAAAATGAAGTGGCTTTCCCAGGAATGTGTGGCTAGCGAGTGCCGGGATGGCTGTGGTGTTTCTGACAACCCCGTGTGCTCACGTATGTGCTGTGTGCATTCAGGTACGCTTTCTCCATGTGGGTTTCTACACATCCGCCATTCCTTAGGTTTTTATGCATTTTGTATTGATGCAACTCAGACTCACAGAAGTTGCTTTTGTCCTTCTTGATGCTTGGAGTCATAAGTAAATGACTCAGGGTTCACCACAGGTAGAACCACAGTGGAAGAAAAGCCATGACTAAGAATAGATCAGCAATTTGTTTTCTGATTTATGAGGATGGGGAATGGTATCAAGTGGACTGTGCCTGTTGGACAGGGGTTTCCTCTGTGTCAAAGGTTTGCTGATACTCTCCGGAAAGAGACAGATCAGCACACACACTCTAGAAGATACCAGTGTCCAAAAGGAGAATGAATCTTAACAGGAGCTAACTTTAGGTTTATCTTTTTTCATTTAAGGAGTTTAGATTTACACATAGCTGATCTTTTTATTGGTATAAACCAGGCTTGAAAAGTCAAGTGCATGGAAATTACCATGTTTGCTCCCAACACTTGGGAGATAGATTAGGCCGCTGCGGGCAGAGGTCACACCAAGGGGACCCTTAGGAATCTAAAGCTCATCCCATTTAACTTATTGTCTGGTATTACTTCACGTCTGCATTTTCAGGTGGAGAAATGAGAACAAGCAAGCCTGTTCGTATGCTGGCAAGTCGATATCTACAGAATTCTTAGCGATGTCATGTGCTGGAACATTGTTCCCAAGGGAAGGGAACAACAGGAAGATAAAAGCGTTTTATTTGTTGCAAACTCAGCAGAGTACGTTGAACTTTCACTGGATAGGCACACTAGTTTTAGTATTGTAAATTCACTGAGTGGTTTCCAGTCTTTTTCCTAGAATAAATGTATATTCACCCACTATTTGTTTTTTCTTTATCTTTTCTCATCTTTGGAGTTAAATGCAAGTTAATAATTTGTAGTCCCTTTCTTTTCTTTCTTTCTTTTTTTTAAGAAAGAGGGGACAGTGAGAGAGAGAGAAAGAGAGAAGCAATTTTTATTTAGTTTTTCATACGACCTTCATTCCTAAGACATTTCATTGTGTACGTAGTACTGAGATTTGAACCCGCATATTCATGCACGCCAGGTGAGCGCCATAACTGCCGAGCCACCACTCCAGCCCATGTAGTCCTTTTCTTTTGAGGACGGTATCTCTGCTCTTTTCTTCCTACTCCTTAAGTACATTAGCCCCCTTTTCCATGGGAGACACATTCTAAGACCACCAGTGGGTGCCTAAAATCATGAATTATACTGCATTCTATAGTTTAATGCCTTTTCTATCTTAAGTAAGCACTTACCATGTACTGTGATTATAACTTTTGTAGTTTGAGATGCAGTAGCAAAAGTAACATGAATTTCTTTCTTTACAATTTTATAGGTAGATTCGTTTTTAACTATAGATGTTAACAACCTCAGCATGTGATTCTTTAGCATGGAACTTTCACCTTTTTGCTTTGAAGCACTTTACAGCTCCTCTTTTGCTTATTCCAGTTGCCAGCATGCTACTCTTGATCTTTGGGAACACTATTAAAGTAAAAGAAGGTTTACTTGAACCCTAGGATGTTGTTATAGTTTGGATATGAGATGTCCCCCAAAAGCTTGTGTGTGAAACAATGCAAGAAGGCTTAGAGGAGAAATGACTGGCTTATGAGACCCTTAACCCAGTCAGTGAATTAATCCTCTTATAGGGATCAACTGAATGGTAACTGAAAGCAGGTAGGGTGTGCCTGGAGGAGGTGGGTTGTTGGGGACATGCTTTTGGGGTATATATTTTGTATCTGGCCAGTGGAGTCTCTCTGTTTCCTGGAGCCATACCTTGAGCTGCTTCCATCTGCCATACCCTTAAGCCATGATGTTCAGCTTTAACTCAAATCCTAAAAAATGGAGCTGGCCATCTATGGACCAAGACCTCTGAAACCATGAGCCCCTAAATAAACTTTTCCTCCTATAGTCGTTCTTGTCAGTTCTTTTAGTCACAACAGTGAAAAAGCTGACTAAAACACATGTGATACCTCAAGAGCAATCTGATACAGATACATCTAAGTAATTAGTGAGGAGGTAGCATATATAGCATGAATACTCTGGACAAGGGGATGACTCACATCCTGGATAGGACATAGTGGGGTCATGAGACATTTCATCACACTACTCAGAACAATACACAATTTTAAACCAATGAATTCTTTCTGGAATTTTCATTTTTTATTTTCTGGACCGCAGGCAAGTGAAGCACAGATTGTGAAACCATGCATAAGGGAATGACTGTATACTTTTATAAGAAAAGGGTTGATTTATTCCTAGTCTGAGAAAAAAGAACTCATATCTTGTTCTTAAGAACCTGAATAGTTCATGTGAAAGCATTATCATAGATTACTGGGCAGATTATCACAGATGAAGTGCTGTGCTTTCTGGAAGTTAGCTGTGTGACAGGTCCATGTATTCCAACCCCTTTCATATCACCGCACATGTGGAAACTGCCTGTTTCTCCAGGGTGCTGGGGAGACAGATGAAGCTTCTATGGGCAGAGGCAGTGTCTGAATGTCTCATATGGGCCCTGGGGTCTATGCAGCTCATCCTGCTTATTCTGCTATGCTGATGGGAAATTTTTGTGCTAAATAAACCTCTTCAGCTAAGGGCCTGTTAGATTCCCAGACTATGCCAAGTGTAAGATGGTAGAATTAGAAATGAAAAGATTTGTTTCAACAGGAAGTGATAGCAGTAGCAACTAAAATACATTGTGATTAGCCTCTGGTCCTATGCAAGAACTGATTCCAGTCTTATAATATCCCTAGAATAAGTACTGTTTGTCTCCCAGTTTTATTGTGAGTGAGAAAGAGGTTGAGTGGCAGGTCTGATAAGCAGCAGTGGGGCTAGAGGAGCTGGGAGCACTGAGAAGGAAGAGCCCCAGGTTGGCAGACCTTATACTGCCATCAGACTGAGTCCCAGAACATGCACGTCCGTAGCATAACAGGTCATGTGCTGTGGGAAAGACTGGTAATTTAAAGAATATACTATCGCAGGGGCACACATTTGTAATCTCAGTGGCTCAGGAGCGGCAGGAAGATTGTGAGTTCAAAGCTGGTCTTACCAATTTAGTGAGGCCCTAAGCAATTTAGCAAGATCCTCTCTCAGAATAAGAAATTAAAAGTAAACAAGCAAAAGGGCGTGGGATGTGGCTCAGTGGTAAAATCTCTGGTACAAAAAATCAAAAACTGAAACACTGTCCTGATGACATATTTGAAAACAAGCTTTTGTGGTTTATAAAACTGATTCATGTTTAGTGTAGTGGTAAAGATTCTTATAAAATGCATAGAAGAAAATGAACAGTAGAGGTAAACATGTTAAATAGTTTTAGAGTGTATCTTCCCATGCCATCAGATGAACCCTTATGGGGCACCAAGTTGTATTGCAGTTTTCCCTAGAACTGAGATTGAGGATGTGATACAAGGCAGCTCTTTAAGAATTTTAATTTCCATTTTTCTCCAAGACAAAGCAAGCACTTCCTGGGTTTTCTTTTTTTCCTTACCAGCTATCAAATATTCATTGACTTTTAAATCTTGTTGTGTAATGAACTTGTATGATGTATTATTATATGAAGAGATTCCAGACGAGTATTTGTAGCATACTCCCATTTGGGAAGATAGATATTTACCAGGGAAAAATTTATCTGAACACATTTCTCCTTGTACTGTCTCACAGATTCTCTACCAGAGTGTTGATGCTGGTGACCTTTTGGTGGTGAGATCTAGACAACTGTGACTTTCTGTAGGCCCCTGGAAAGGCAGAAGCATACATGCAAACTGCCAAGGGAAGTACATCTCACTCCCTCTTCTCTCTGTTCCAGGAAGGCGTGGAAGTACGAGTGGCAAGAATCTTCAACACCTTCGGGCCACGCATGCACATGAATGATGGGCGGGTGGTCAGCAACTTCATCCTGCAGGCGCTCCAGGGGGAGCCACTCACGGTAGGTACTGGCCTCACTATCCCAAATCAGGAACGGGCCCAAAGTGATGAAGGACAAATGGATCTTGATTTAGGGAATAGCCTTTCCAAAGTTGCTACTTAGTATTCGTTTATATCTCTATTACCCTTAGTGAAGGGAAAGGAAGATATGTAGGCAGAACCTAGTTGAAGGGTGGCCTTAGGCCAGCAGGCCTGCTTATTCTTGTCATTTTCTTGACCTAGGGCTGTAGCCAGCAGTGTGCCTGAACTCAGTGGCCCACAGGAGGGGTGGGAAGGAGGTGAGCCATGACTCAGTTTGGGAACTTACCTTGAAAGGCTCACAGGTGCTTGACTCCCTTCTCGGTCAGTGGAAGCTCCTGGAGCCCAGTGGAGCCCAGTGAGCTGTGAGGATGAGGATGCTGACCACTTGATGCCCCTGGGTGTCATCTGTGGGTGGTGGAGGGGTTGCTCATTCCTTGTCCATCTCTGCCCCTTTCATCTTCCTGGGGAAGAGCACTCTGGCTTCCTCTTAAGTTTGGTTTTGCTGGAACCTCCTGGCTCTCCTCCTCTCCTCTAGCATTTCCTATCCTCTTTCTGGTTATCTGTCTTATTGTCTTTGCTCTTCACACCTGTAGTCTTCTAGAGTCCTTCTTAGCTATGCAGATGCTCCTCGGCTTACAATGGGACTACATCCTGATAAACACGTTATAAAGTGGAAATTGTATGTTGAACAACCACAGGGCCACATGCTCTTCAACTTAAGGGTGTGTGCAAGTGAAGCTATCATAAAGCCAATAACGTCGTTAGTCAGGGGCTCTCTGCATGTACTTATATACTACTCATCCCCAGGCACTAAAACTAGCTTCTGTGGCCTTTGTATCTGTTAACTCATTTATTAATGCTCACAACAGATCTCTGGGCTCCAGGTGACCTTATTACCCCCTATTTTCCAGGTGAGGAGACTGAAACACAGAGGTTAAAGTGCCCAGGCTTCCTTGGCAAGATGGTGGTACCCTAGTTTTGAACCCAGTAACCCTTTTTAATCCCTCTTCTTTATGGTGCCTCAGATGGAACCCAGGACCTTGTGCATGACAGGCAAGCGCTATGCCACTGAGCTATACCCCCTTTCCTAGAGCAAAACTTTTAAAGAGATGTCAAAAACTCAAATGACCTTTTTGTCTAAAAGTCCATAGTACAGTCCACAGTTCTCCGTCCTTGCAGTCCCTGCTCTGCATTCCAGGTTGAGAGCACAGCTCCTAGGAGTTTCTTCTGTGAGTTCTGCCTATTCCCTTGCCATCACATCCCCAAGGGAGCCTTGGGGACTGTTTTTTCTACACAATGGCGCCATTTTGGTTTCCAGTCACTACTGTTTCATTGTACTTGTCACCAACTGTAGTGTTAATTTTCCAGCCCCTTCTAGTAGTGTTAGTCCTCTGAAGCCAGTGACTCCGTTTAATTCACAGCTGTGTCCCCGGCCCTGGCATTTTGGCAGCATGAGATCAATACTGGTTGAATTAACACTTGGGTTTATAGTGGCTGCTTTCCATAATGAGTGAAAGCGGTTCAGTGACCTTTTTCGGAATCCAGCAGTCGCAATTGTTACTAGAAGGCTGAACTTACTGTCACTGCGTGTTCCCCTCCTGCTGCTACAGTCGGTCTCTGTATTTGCAGATTTTGCTTCTGCAGATTGAGCCAACTTTGGATGAAAAACGTTGGAAAAATCTGTGTCTGTTTTAAACATACGCAGATATTTTTTCTTGATATTGTTGCCTAAATGGTATCGTTTAATAACAATATACAAAGCTTTGACGTTGTCTTAGGTTCTGTAGTTATTCTAGGGGTGGTGGAAAGATCATGGGAGGATGTGTGTAGGTTCCATGTAGGTACCACATCATTTTATATAAGGGACTGGAGCATCCATGCATTTTGCTGTGTGTGAAGTGTCCTGGGACAGGTCACCATAGGTACCAAGGGATGACCGTATTAGGGGTTGGGTGGGGCTCATGCTCTAGGATCCCCTCCACCCAGCTGCAGTGTTAAGAATTCCACCTCTTGGGGACAGCCCTGATGCCTTTTTAGCCTCTGTGCTTAATAACTCTTCCTCATACCAGGTCAGAGCCACTTTGTTTGCAGATTAAGCTATTAACAGCCTTCCAAGGAACAAATTCTTGATTTATTGCCTCCTTGGCAGAAACCTGGGCCCCAGAGTTAGGGAGGGGAGCAGTCCCCTGGCCAGCCCCACAAACACACACATTGTGGGAAGAGGGTAATAAGTCCTGTGTTGTCTTCAGGCTCTGGGAGCCTCTGTGCCAGAGACAGGAGGGAAAAGAGTGCTGGTGCCATCGTGAGTGCCATTAATCCAGAACGTGCCAGGCTCTCTTGACTTTTCTAGACAGCTTCGGGGGGCAGGAGGCAGGAGTCCTGGGGGAGGCCTTTCAGAATGTGCTTTGTTTTCTTTAGTCCCATAGAATTCTGTTTCCCAAGAAGAATTTGATGAGATCACTAACCTCTCATGCTTTTCTGTCCAATTGAGCTGTCATTTATGGCCCTTTTAGAGGACTCTGTGGCGGTCATCTGTATTGGATGCACTTGATCGTCTCTACCCACACTGTCCTCGAGAAGACCTTACTAAGGAGGGGAAATAGGGAGACAAGTCTGCGGCCCCTTGCCGTTGCAGTTGTGGCAACAACTGTGTTTTGAGATGAAAGATCCTCTGGGGTGAATGGCACTGGCTCAGGCCTCTCCCTTCCCCTTTCCAAGCTGGCTTAATGCAAGGGCTCATCTTCCAGCTGCCTCTCAGGAAGCCCTTTGTGTCTAGGGTGCACCTGAGGGTCTTACTTGCACTCAATGTCAGATATATCCAGTGAGAGCTAGGTGAGTGTGTGGTTTAAGAATGTTGAACATCGAAGCTGTTTTTTAAATCAAATCACTTAAAAGTTCAGAAGATATTTTGTCTAGTTCAGAAGGTTTAGACAATAGAAGACTATGGGTTCAGGTGGAGGTAACTTACTAAGTTTATGGTGGAAAATAATTTACCCAGTACAGCCCAGAAGTGGCAGAATTGGGGTCTGAATTGAATTCTATATCAATTTAAAAGCCTTTATTTTTCCAGAAGGCAATTTTAGAGAAATTATTTTTAATAGCAATTCAAAGTTGATGTGATAATTCCACTTACAGGTACTGTGGTGTCTTGAGTGATCCTGAAATGGGACCTTCATTCATGAAGAGAATCCATGGGATCTATTAAATAAACTATTCTTCAGTGCAACTTGTTAAAGCACGGAAAGGAAGAGTTTATTTAGAATTGTGATGATAGGGGAACATAATGATGGGATTTATAGTCAGGGAGAGAGATTGAGTTCAGCTCCAAGTACAGCATGGGCAAGTGGGAATTTATAGCCAGGGAGCAGTTTTGTGATTAGTGAGTAGAAAATTAATAAGAGTAAATAGAAGCATTGGGGTCAGGAGGATTCTGGTGAAATCAATCTAATAGAGTTCTTGCTGAAGACAGGCCAGGGTGAGCAGATATTTCCCGGAAGGAAGTGGAGGTTGAGGAACCTGATGAAATATGGAGGGTAATCAGATATAGAGAAGGGGTTTCCAGGTGAACTGACTTAGCTAGATTCCTGCTGAAACTGAATCTTAGAAAAAGTCAACAGATGGATCTAGGAGAAGTTTGGGAGCCTGACTAAAGTCTGGCTTTTTTTTTAAGAGAGAGAATCAATTTTTATTGAGTTTTTCACATGGCTTTCGTTGCTCTGACACTTAGTTGTGTACATGGGTGCTAGGGTTTGAACCCTTGTACTTGCACATGCCAGGCAAGCACTGTAACCACCAAGCCACTGCTCCGGCCCCTCTTTGTGGCATCTTAAGCTCATAAGGCACAGTAGTGGAAGATAATGCCATGGGCTTAGCGGAGAGCTAGCTCCCTTCCACCCTCTCACCCAGACCCCTCCCTTCTTGGTGACTCCTAAGACATCGTGCTGCTTTGACCTGCACATAGCCCTTAGTCCTCCAGGCCCCTGGGCATGACCTTGACTCAGGAATCTTCTTGCATGCCTCCCAGTCTGTGAAATGGAATCAGAGAGACTAAGGCTCACACTGTGTTCTGTTAGGAGGACAACACAGAGGTCATGGGCTGTGTGGATGCTTATTGATGGCACCAGACCCCTGGGTTTGTCACATCCTGGCTTCACTTTGCACCCACTTTGTGCCAGGTCAGTGGATGAGGTATGGCCTCTGCCCTTGCAAATAGAGCAGAAGCATCAGGACAGAGTTTCAGGTTCAGTGAGAACTGTCAAGGAGCTGAGGTCTGCTTCTAAGAGGCCCACTCCATCTTTCCTCATTGTCCTTATACTGAGCTTTGCTGCTGCAATTTCTGTCTTGTCAGAAATCCCCATACATCAGCATTCTGTAGCCTTTTCTCACTGGGATACCATCTACCCTAGAACAGAACTTAAATAGAGCTAAAACTGATAGAATCAACATGTGTAAATGTGTATTAAGATAAGGAAAACAGCCTTTAAATCTGGTTTTTAAAAAGATGACATTCAGGACCTTTGAGGCTTCCTTTTCTTCCCTATCTATCCCTTCCCGTTTTTCCACCTACTCGAATCTGATGGGATGAACTCCTGGAAGCAGTGCTAGGGGTTCCTGGGGTTAGGGCTGTCTGCAGAGGTGCCGACTGGCTCCTCTTTGAGGTCAGTCAGCTGATGGGGAGGTGCAGTGGGCTATTATAATCAGGCTTATTCCAAAACAAGTGCTCTCCCAACCACTTTCTTGCCACCACAAGCTTGCAAGCTTATTTTCTGTGTGAGGAAATCTCTCAAAGGGCCTTCCGGTTCAGTCTCTTCATTCTCAATAATGGTATAGGTTGAATATCTCCAATCTGAAAATCTAAAACTTTTTGAATGCCAGCATGGAAATGGAAAGTTCTACTTCTGACCTCTTGCAGTAGGTCACCCTCAAAAGATAGAAAATGTGCTAGGCGTGGTGGTGCATGCCTGTAATCCCAGTGACTTGGGAGGCTGAGGCATGAGGATTATAAGTTTGAGACCAACCTTGACAACTTAGTGAGGACCTAAGGACTTAAAGACCCTATCTCAAGTTAAAACATTTAAAAAAAAAAGGTCTGGGAATGTGGCTCAGTAGTTAAGCGACCCTGAGTTCAATCACCAGTACAAAAAAAAAAAAAAAAGACATAGAATTACCCTTAGGCTCTGTGTCTAAGATGTATATGAAACACAAATTTTGTGTTTAGACTCGGGGGACCTATCCCCAAGATGTCTCACGATATATGTACAGCTATTCCAAACTCCAAAATAAAAAGTTGAAATCTGAAATACTGCGTTCCCAGAATTTTCAGATGAAGGAAACTCAGGCTATGTAAACTACAGGATTCAGAACTAGGTTGTTATTCAGCAAGTGATCATCCTGCTCACATTGTGAGCTCACAGTTGGGGGAAAACTGGCAGGTGGAGTAGACATTCCCTAGGAAATGAGTTCAGATGAAGCTTCCTAAGGAGGTGGACTCAGAGCTGGTCCCTACAAGATGATAAGCCCCTTGCCAACTGGGAAGTGGATAAGACAACTTACAGCTGACAGGGGAAAGAATGTGAGCTGTAGCATAGAGGTATAGAAATGCATTGTGCACAGAGAACCTGTGTACTGTGTGTATGTGCTGCACATTCCCCAGTTGTAAAATGGGTTGGCATAAATGAAAGAAAGCCCCTATAGTTTTATCTGGTGCCTGACATACAGTAAGTGTGCAGTGTACGTTAGCTGCTACTTTGCTGTGTTTTTATGTAATACAGTGGTATATTATAAAGACCATGGGATTATGTGTTTTCTGTTCCCATTTCTCTTTCTTTCTTTCTTTTAAAAGAGGAAGAGCCAGTTTTGTTTATTTATTTTTTCCATCTAGTCTTAGTTCTTCTAACACTTGGTTTTGTATGTGGTACTGGGGTTTAAACCCAGGTCCTCATGCATGCTATTGCTGAGCTACTGCTCCAGCCACCACCCCCCTTTTCTTTTGATAATATTCCTTTATCTGTAAATAAAAATCAGACCAAAAATTGTCTTCATTACAACTGAATTTTTGTAGACATCAGAGTTCTCCGCTCAGTTGTTGACTTTGGGCTGTTGTCCAGGCCCATCCTGGAGGAACCGGACCGCTCTCATTCAATGATGAACTGAGATTAAAACAGACTCACTGGTCTCGAGTTCTCCAAGCACTTTATTTCTCCCTTTACCGCAGCTAAAGGCCTCCAAGCGCTTCCCACCTTCCCTCTCTTAGAGGCAAGGCCCTTAAAACATCCTTTTTAGAGTCAAGGCTATTCATATTTAGAGTCCCCGTTTCTACTGCTGTACTAGAGTCCCTATTTCTGGGACTGGGGCTACTACCTGCATCTTCTACCGCCGCTGATCTCTCCACTGCTTCTGCTGCTTCTCCCATCTATGCTTCTATCATGCTTCTCTCCTGACTAGTCGCTACTCTATTTATTTATTACAACAACCAATAGGGGTA
>PVKS010002800.1:0-112697 GCA_004027875.1 Aplodontia rufa
GAATTAGTTCTAGAAGGACCTGGCTTTTGTGAAGACAGGGAGGCTCTGACATGGCAATGCTGGTCTGAAGGACCGCGTGGTACTGAGAAGAAGAGAGGATGAGCGTAGTAACCAGAGTTTCCTGTGCAAAGATACTGCAGATCGGAGCCCTGAGGAAAGGTCAATGGAAAGAAAATGATGTCTTAAGGTAAAAAAGTGAAAATATGAGACAAGACCAAAAGTTACAAGGCATGGAAAAGAGATCCACTTGCATTCTATTTTCTCCAAAACCATATCTTCTTCAAAACTATTACTCACACACTAGACCAGATGGTCCCCTTTGGCTGTAGCAGTGGATCCCTCTCAGGGATGCTAAGAGAGGTGGCACCTACCAGCTGAGGCCCAGTGGTGAGCAACCTCTTGGTTCTCTAGGGTAAGCCTAGTGGGATGGGTGCCCAGAGGAGCTGGCCAGCTGACAATGGTAATTTGGTGGAAATCAACAGCTCCAGACCAAGCGAGAAAATAAAATGACATCTAAAAAAGCATAAAACATGAATTCTAAGATTCAGAAACAAAGAGGCTGGTTTTCCATTAATTCTCCAGAGGGAGAAGCAAGCGTCCCTCCGTCTGGCAGGACCTCAGCATGACCAGGCATCCAGGAAGGTCAGAAGCCATTCTCAGTCACCTACACACAAGGCTGCCTCCTTCTCTTTCCAGAGGTGGCACTGTTTGTGTGTGGTCTGGACTCAACACAAATGCACATATTGTGTTCCTACTGAAAGCCAATTAGCGCTTCCAGTAACCTGCAAGAGCAGATGTGGCCTTGAACTTGAAGGACGATCCTCCCTCCTTTGTCAAAATGGCCACGTATCCATCTTCGCTTTTCACCCCCAACTCCTGCTTTTGATTGCACTCACTCCCCTTTTTGAAAGTTTCTTTAAGGAGAACCTCTAGTTTCTTGCATGGCCTTTTCAAAACCTTTCTGATGTCATTTCCCCCATTTCCACACTTTCGAGGTAAAGGTTCACTTCAAGAAGCCTCCTTTTTGTAATCATGGTTCTTTCCTCTCTTCCCCGAATCATCATTCCTGACAGAGAAAATCAGTTTTAACAGTGAATCAGCAGTCTTAGTCAGCTTTCCATTACTGTGACAAAATACCTAAATAATCACTTTTAAGGAGGAAATATTTATTTTGGTCCATGGCTTCAGATGTTTCAGTTCATGGTCTCTGCCTTGTTGTATTTGGGCCTGTGTAACAGGAAAAGTGTGCCAGAGGATGCTGGTCACCACGTGGTATCTGGGAAACAGAGAAAGGAAGGGGACATAGTCCCAATTTGATTTGCCCTTGGAAGTCACACCCCCTGTGACCTAACATCCTTCCACTAGCCACTCATCTTAAAAGGTTCCACTGCCACCCGATAGTGGCACAGGCTGTGGACCAAGCCTTGAACACATGGGCATTTGGGGGACGTTTTCAGATCCCAAGTTACAGTATTGCCCATTGGCTGTGGACCAAAGAGCCCCTTCATTGACCATTGCAGTATTTCATAACACACGTAAAACTGACAACTTCAAACCCATGAGTATGACTTTATTCATTTACGTAAAAGTATCATGAATATAGGTGATATTGCTCTTCCAAAAGTCTTTTCATGATTCTTTTATCAATTCTTCATAGGCGAGTTATCACCCCCACACATCTCTCAGCCCAGCGATTCGTACCTTATATTTAAATTTCACATGACAGAGAATGTTCTTCGTTTAGAATAGCGAGGCCCAAGGACATTCCCAGAAGTAAGGTACACTACTCACAGTGTGTAGCACACTTATTAGGTGACTTCCAGAATTTCACGTAGCTTCTTATTATCATCATATTCTATTTTTTCTTTCTTTCTGATGCTCATCTTCCATCTTGTATGCCTTCCTCTTTGGTCATGGAGTCCCAATTTTTCACTGGAGAAAAAATATGATAAAATTATATAGGTTATAATAATTATTTGTATTGTGTGTGTGTACGTGTGTGTCTACAACCTAGTGTAAACACACTAGGTTTAAGCCATTCACATTAAAGCTATTACCCCTAAAGAACTTTGAAGACACACAATATTTCTTTCAAACTTTGAAGAGTGACAATTCATACTTAAATGTCTTTAACATTTCAGACAAAATTATCATCTAAGGATTTTGCTTGGGCACCAAAATTGCCTATAATAGCGTTTAGTACCTCTTGTGTAATATTGTATGCATTGCATTTCGTAACACTTATTACACAAATTGAAATGAATAATAATTTGTAGTTTTACATTCCATGAATATTTTTTAGTATTCTCCCTCAGTAGTTAATATGCTAACCAACTTTACTGAAAGGCATGAATATTTGGAAGAGATCTATCTGGGGACTTTAATTATCACCTTGTCAAATTCAAATTATTATCTTGTGAGTTCATTTCCATAAAGTATCCCCTTCTCTGTGCCACAATTTTGCATGTGTCTATTTTTTCCTATCTTATTTGTCTCTGTGTGGAGGCTCTAATTTTTCAAAGGAGATAGTTCTCCTTCAGATCTCATGCTCTTGGTAAATGTTTTGGTCAAACACAGCTTTACAAACACGTTGATTTGGCAGAAGGTCTGCGTAATGTGTAGAATATGCTTACTACTATCAGTGCACCGTAAGGTAGACTGAAATCGAATTCCATATTAACCTCAAGGCGCTATTAAGAGTCAGTAAGCAACTGTGCTACACTGGCCCAAATTTGAAAGACCATCAGTGCTGCGTAGTAGGTCTGTTCTCTGGTTGTGGTTTGAGTGTTCCTCCAAGGTTCTCGTGTTGAAAGCTGGGTCTCCTCTATGACAATGTTGGGAGGCAATGCTGACCTTGAGTGAGATGACTAGGGCACTGGGGGCATTGCCCTTAGAAGAAATTAATGTTAGTTCTTGAGAAGGCTTTAATACAAAAGAGAAAGACCACCTTCGCCCCGCAGCATTCTGGTTCCTGTCTATCATGAGCCCTCCCTTGTCACAGGTGCTCCTGCAATTGTGAGCATGCCTGCATGGGTTCTTCCCCAGAACTGATCCACTGCTAGGCCCATGTTTTGGAACCTGCAAAGCTTGTGAATTAAAGCAATCTCTTAAGATTGCCCAACCTCAGGGATTTTGCTGTAGTCACAGAAAATAAATACAGTACGTTAGTTCAAAGATTGGACTGGATCCAAGATCAAGAAATGAATTGCTTATTAATTTTTGCTAAGACATAACTTTTAGTGGGAAATAGGAATAGAGGTAGAAGAAATAAATAGCATTTTCCAGGGTCAATGTGGCCATATCTTGACTAGGGTAGGTAGAAGACAAAGAAGGAATAATGAAGATAGTACAGGCTAACAGAGCCCAAAATACTAACACCTTCTAGTTAATTTCCTTAACTATTCCTAAAAGGATAAAACTCAATATAAAGATGTATGCAGAGTTTATTAAGTTCTAAAATATTTATTTTGAATTTAAATTAAAAGTGAATACATGTTTGAAATTATTAGACAGCTTGTATAAAAAGTTAGATAAAAAAGCATTACCTTGTTTTGACTTCTATGCAATTTCATAATTCATTTAAAAGATTTGGTGTTATTAAGAGGTACCTTCAATGATTATTAAAATGTGTTAAAGTATGTCTTTAAATGTTTTAACAGGCATTGCTGCTAATAACCTCTATTATCACCTGTCATGTGCCTCACCCCCAAAATGTACAAATGAAGGAAGTAAAGTGTTGCATGTTTAGCTAATGAGGTGGTGGCAGGGGCTTGCTGTCTGAGCGAACGATCAAAATCTCATCCTATCCTCATCCAGAAGTGCACTTCCCTCCAAGGATCTACTGCAAAAGCTGGCGTCCTTGGTTACGTAAACACACCAGGGCGAGAGCTTAATATTATTTATTGGAGGTGAGTAAATGCCAGACTGTTGTATTGAGAAAAATAAAATATTCTTTTCCAAATAGCAAATGAAAGAAAAGAAGAAAATGATGGAATATAGAAAAAGCAAATCAGTTAACAGTAGCATTATTACAAAGCAGAAGATATAAATCTGATTATCTTCCTAAAATAGGGCAAGGTGCCACCACTTCATGTAAACACAGCTCTCCTAAAGTCCAAAGGGTAGAATGCAGACGTACATCTTGATAGGGTCCATGTTTAAGCGATTAATCAACATCACAGAATTAAAAAAATAATAACAACATGAGTGCCTGCATTATCCAGCTCCCTGTGGCTAAAACTAGCATTTCTATTTTATGGCTTTTAATCCAGGATGAAAATGTCCATCCCCACCACTTATTACCTGCCTATTCGAGATTTTACACTGTGTGCTGGTTGACTTGGATTTTCTCTCCTACATTCTTGAGCAGTTGCCTGACTTACTTAAATATTGTTGGGTTAGTTGCTATGCAATGCCTCTTTCCACATTGTTCATCATTAATGAACTTACAAAGACCTCAAGAGGAGCCAAAGTTAATGTTGTCACCATGGTTGCAAAGGACACTATGCTGACTAATAAAACAGCCACCTCCCCTGCAATGCTTTATATCAGGTCTTATTTCAAATTTAAAAAAATAAAAAAAAGACAAATCACTATGCTCCTATCTAAAAGCAGTGCTATTTTTTTCCCAAAAGGAATTTCAATGTAAATTTTTGGTGCAAATTTTGTATCTTCCTTACATTTTCAGGTGCATTTTTCTCCGTGCCTTGCAAAATCAAAGTCCTTTAAAACCCCTAATCTTAATCGTGCTTCCCATTTTAAGATATCGTTTTTTCCTCTCTTCCAAGTTTCACAGACCCTTATTTATTTCTCCTGTGTTACCTCTTACGTTATCAATGATAGAGCCATTACTTCATTGATGTTCAGCATGTGAAATACAGCGAATAAACTACACATGGGAAACAAAAACAAAGAAATAAACAGAAAAACAAGTTAGGCTTTTGCGATCTAAATTTGCAATCTAACATCAACACAGAGGAACCAGGAGATTCCAAATGGTGTCATGTCACAATTTTTCCACACTTGTTTTTTTAATGCTCTGTGCAATGAAAATAAAACTCAAAATATTTAATATGTATGTAAGGAACTCAGAAGTTATTTTTGGTGTGTTAAATAGAGAGGGGAAACGTCAGTGACAATTGTGAAGCAAAAAACAGGATCCTTGGACCTCTCTGGAAAGCACCTTTGAGGGGATGAAACAGGGCTCCAACTTTTAAGTTGTGGCAATTTCCTGCAGGGAAGTGGGCCTAAGGGGGCGAGGGTGAAAAGTGTGATTACCTTAATTTAATTTGGCCTTGAAAGGCATTTGAAATATTTATCTTTAACTACATCAGAAACTAATAATTACAGCGAATGTGTGCACATACAGCTGAGGTAAACACAAACAGCTGTGGGTTCATCGGAACGTGCAGAAATAACAGAGCTGTCACCTGCGTCTATTTTAAATTAAAGCTTTGCTGAGGCAGTCTTTTGTAATTGGGAGCCAAGTGGCACTTTAGGGCACACACTGGAGTGGCAACAGTGAAGCCTGCAGCCCACATTCTGAGAGCAAGAACTTGTGGCTTGCCCGTCTCCTCTGCTCTCCTGTGCAGGAAAGAGAGGCTTAGATTTCTGCCAAGTGTCAGGCAACTGTGCCTGAAAACCAAGGGCAGACGAACCCACGGGCGGTGCCGCTCACGCTGTCCTCGGGGTTCTTTCCAGGAGGAAAGCGTTCATCTCAGCTTGCTTAGGTGGATTTTTCCAGAGTGATCTCCTTAAGAGAAAGTTGACATTCTAGACTCTCTAGGATAAGGATCCCAAATTAAATTGAGGAAAGTAGGTGGAACAAATCCAACTTTTAACTTTTCCAGGAAAAAATTTTGCCTTGCATTTTGTTTTGTTTAAAAGGGTTTAGGATAAGCAGAAGGTAGAAAAATACGAAAAGTTTTCTCATATCTGCCTTCTGAACTATGAATGATTAAATATTAACTGATGAAAATAAGCCCAAATAGTAAATATAACTTAACTTGTTCTATTTTTACATAAGGATGAATTCAAATTATTTGTGTGTTGATAACACTAGGTAGTAAATACAGCTAATTGTATTTTTTCAGTTGCTGTAAAAAATAAAATCAACTTAAATATTTATGATCAATCCAGCATTTTTGCCATTTTCCAGAAGCACAATAAGCTACACTTGAAAGAACAACAACAACAAAAAATAATAAGGATCTTATACAACACAAAGGTTAAAGTAAATAACGTTAACTGAGGAAAAATGCGTGCATCCATTGGTGCTTCTGGGATATAAATGAATGATTCAGTAAAATCTGTTTAAGAAGCAGATTTGAATTTTTCAGTTTGTCATACATTCTTGATCCCCTCGCTCTCCAACCACAAACGTAAGAAGCCCCAGAGTGCTTGAGGCAATCAGTGCCCTTGGTTAAGCTCAGGAAACGGAGGACTGTTGTTAATGAGGGCCTAGCAAATGCTGTTATCACAGCACAGAATGTACAATACTTCTTTCTCACCTGTGACACCATCTAGATATTTGCCTTGACAGTTGTCATCATTTATGGAGTGACCACCAGGCATTATAAATGATCAACTTGTTTACTCCTCTCAATAATCTATTAAAGAGGGTACCATAATTTTTCCAATCATAAGGATGGTGGAATCGAGTCACAGAGAAGTCTCATAACTTATTCTTCGTAACACAGCTAGTAAGTGGAGGAAGGTGGATTAAAGGCCCCAGGTGAACTGACTCCCCCCGCTACTACATTTAAGCACTGAAACAGTTGTGTATGAACAGGTCATACACAGCACGGGGAGCACCTGGAACTTATACAAAAGGAAACTGTGGGAGCCTCCGCCCCCAGCCCTCCTGAGTTGGACCCTGTGAGGGTGAAGTCTCAGAAACCTTCCAAGTGATCTGTCACACACTCTAGAGAACCCTCCTTGATTTCAATGGCACTGAACACTGTCTAAAAAAGCTCCTTGTTTTAAAAAATACTTCACAGAACTAATAAATGGCTCCTTGTAGATTGTAATACCGAGGACATTGGACCTATCTGCCAGTGGTTCCTATCCCACTGGATTTGAAAGCATTGCTGCTTTTCAGGAACAGCATGTATTGTGGACCTTCATAGAATTCCAACAACAAATAAATAAGTAATAAAATGAGAAATAAATATTTGGAAGCCTGAGTCATTTTCTGAACTTTCACCATGCTCTACAAATCACACTCCCTAGGGCATTTGCCTTACGGATCTGCTGTCTTCTTTCTCTCTGTCCCAGATAGATGATGGAAAGACAGATAGATAGATACATGGATGACAGTTAGATATAGATAGATAACAGATGGGTGATCAATAGATGATCCATAGATATTGATAGATGATTGATAGATTGATTGAGTGATTTCCTCCCTTTTGAAGGAACCGGACACACCCTCGAAGCTGCTGAAAGTTCTTGGATGGGGATCAGCTCTCCCTGGTCAGTTGCGTGGTCTGGAGCCCAGCACGGCCCCTGGCAGGCATCAGTAGACGACGCAGCTTTGTCCTGAGATGCTGCAGCAGAAGATCTTCTGGCCTTGAAGGATTTTCCTGAGTAAAAGCAGGAAACTCTGAAATTAGAGGCCCCTGGTCACAGACACAAGGCCAGCACTCACCTTGGCCTCTGAGAGGGGAGTCCAGGAACACACAGCAGAGTGGACAGAGCTGAGCAGCTGAGGCCCACATACTAATTCCTGACACCCAGCTCTCCCCTCTTCATACCCTGAAGACACTGAGGATGGGGACAACCAGGTCAACCTCTTTACAGTGATTCAATTTCATTCAATGTTTTCCTAATCTGTTAAAGGGGAGTAGATATTCAGTAAGATTAAGCAATATTAGGCTTCCAGTTATCCACTGGGGTGGGTCTGAAATCTACATCTTATTAATGCTAAATATTTGGTGTCCATGCCTTCAGAGGATGAGACTATCTCTTGGACTCCAGCAGGCTGGTCTGAACAGTGAATTGCGTCAGCTGCTGAGATTGCAAAGTGTTGTACATTTGAAATAATACCCCAATTTTAATCATGCCCATCACTCTGAATTTCTTTTCTAATTAACCTCTCTAATTTGGCTCACATGAGAAATTGGACTTCCAGAGATTAGTTTTTTAAAAATGTGTTTAAAATACATAATTGATCTTTCAGAGATGGGGTTCAGAATGAAGTAATAACTTATAGTCTTTGGGATTGATTTTTAGATAATTTATGCATATCATTAAAGAAAAAGGCAAAAGAGTCTAAGATAAAATATATGTACATGAATTAATTGGAAAAATCTTTGAATATAGTCATCTTAAAATTAAAAATGTTGCAATCAAGAAATACAATTGTTTTGAAGTCTTTGGAGCAATTCTTACTAAAAAAATTATCGATACAATTTCTGTAGAAACTAAATTTGCTTTGGTATCTCTCTCTCTCTCTCTCTCTCCTATTTTTTAGCATTTTTCTTGAGAAGCCCTGACTGTTAAACTATTATATCAGTTAGTAATAAACTTCATCTTGTTTCCATTGAAATCCATTGGGAAAATACATTTATTTGATACTAATTTGACATTAGCAATCTAGTATCTAACAGGAAAATTCCATGAGATAAGAAATACCGTGGAGAGAGTAGGTTTAGTGTATATACCTCACATCCAGTCCTTCTGCTCAGATCTTTTCCTCAGTGACTCCTGCTGTGTGCTTCTGTTCCAGTGTCCTCTATCTGTAAAATGGGAGAAATAACTATCTTACAGTAACAACTCCAAAGCACTTATTTCAAAGCAAACTCATAAAATCCTCTGGTGGCAATTTTAAGTCATTGACATCCATATCACTCCTTACATTCATCAAAACAGACCATGCATGATGGGACCCAGCTCAAACTCAGGAGCACATTGTAATTCTCTGCGAATTTACTAAAGCCTGCATTCCAGGAGCAAAAGTGGAAGAGCACCTATTAGAACAGTGTTTCCTAAAACTTTGTGTGCATAAGGGTCCCTAAGGGGCCATGTTCCCCTGCAGATGGTGGTCACCTGGTCACCATGCAGGTGGCACTGATGCTGATACACACAGGCCACACCTGTGTACACGAAGGGCCTGGTCCTGGAAGTCAGTGCCTAGCTGTGGGATGTAGAGAAACCCACTTCTCATCTTTGACTGTCTCCATACTCTACAAACTCAGCCCGGAAAACAGCACCAACATTGCCACCTTTGATCTGTTCTGGGACAAGTCTGGAAAGCCTTGGTTTGGATATTTTCATATATGAAATACCAATACAGTGACTAGCATGTGTTATCTATCCCATCAGTGGTCATGGACATAAATTGAAAAGCATGCCTTCAAAAATGGAATTGTAGCAGCCCCCTAGTTTTCTCCACTATGGACCTGGTAGCCACAGCCTGCTAAATCCCATTAAACCAGGCCACCGCTGTGCATTTCTAAATTTTTTTTAAGGAAGTGACAGAGCAGAAGGAGGGGGAAACTTTGCTGTCCTCTAGGGTTCTCTTTAAATGTGTGACTCTATTAGCCCTGAGGATGCAGGAGACATCTAGAAACATCCTAAAGTTATATTCTCTATTAAATCCCTCTTAGCAATAGATTGTCTATATCAGGATAATTTTCCACATAAAGCTGCAGAATCCAACTTCAATAGTAGCTGTCAGCAAGGGGAACAAATCCTGAAACATCCCAGAGGATCTAAGAATTGGAAAGGAATATCCCAAGTAATCCTGAGGTTTCTGGTGATAGCTTTACCAATAACCAGCTGTGTCTTGAGATAAATTACAGAATTTGTTGAATTCTCTGTTATCCCACTTATAAAGAGAACATAAGAGTATCTTTGGTGAATGATTTGTAGGAATTGTGTAGAGGAAAAAAAGCAGATATACAAAGTTTGAAAATTAAAGAGAAATACATGACAAAAATTATCATTGTTATTATTTATATTATTTATACTCAAAGATAATGTATTCAGGATGCTACTTAAGTTGGTTTATTTTTGTAACTAAAATATATTCCTAATATTATTATGCATCAAAACTTCTGTTCCAAAACCAAATAACGGTTGCACTTTTTGGCTACTTTCTTGCCATGATTCCCCAAGCAACATCTGTAAACCTAAACATTTTTGTGATTAACTTTTGATATCATAAATTATTACTAATTAAACAGAATGCTAGTTTCTTAACATAAATTTTGTTTGATTGTTCCTGAACATTGAACATTTCATTAAAACTGTAAAATTTAGGATGCCATCTCTATTTTAAGTAGGAATGAACACATGAAGTATTACATTGAAAACATACAAAGAATACATCCAAAAATTTCTAAATTAATTTTAATGTAGATTGTAAGAATAAATTTTATGATAATTAACTGGATTAACTAAATTACTTATCTTTTGGGAGTCTTCCAAATTCAATGCCTTTCTTATTATCTTGTTTCAAATTTTTGTACATATTAATATATCTCTCAAGGCTAAAATACCTTGGTCAGGAAGTTCTCGCCTGAGGTGAAGCACATTTAAAAGGATGCCATCACTAAGGACTTCACATCTCTTTTCTATAGAGCATTCTCTGCCTTTTATCTCTGTAGCTCCAGTTTTCTCTTGTAGGTGTCAGTACACACATAAGAAACATTCAAAACACTACCCTGGGGACTTTTCAGTGGCTTATAATTTACATCAACCAAAGCAAATATTCCTGGAAAGATTTTATTATTATTATTATTACCAATAATCTTGCCCTGCCTGTTCTGTGAGTGACATTGACTATTTTAGAGCCTCCTGTATGTAGACTCACGCAGCACCTGTCCTTTTGTGATGAGCATTTCACTTAGCAAATGTCCCATTCATGCTGTTGTTGGAGCATGGGGAGGGAGAACTGGGGACTTGCTCTTCTACAGGTAGAATCACTGTGCAAGATGAGTGAGTTCTAGAGATCTCCTGCGCCACAGTGCACCTCTGGGTAATAAGCCGGCACTATGCACCTCAATGTTTAAGGGTTTATATCTCATCTAAGTGTTTTTACCACCATGATGATAGTAGGAAAAAAATTTCTTAATATTTGTCCATTTTGATAATGCCTCTTGAAAGTGACTTGGTTGAAAATAAACTCAATTAGCAAATCTCAGGAGATTCCTGCTTCTGGAGATACCACGCATATGACTTGAACAAAAAGTTCAAAGAGTGTCTAGGATCCACATCATCAGATAAAGCTTGATAAACTGTGCCTGAAACAGGACTCACTTGAAATAATTAAGGACTTACATGCTCAGGACTACAGAACAGACAGGAGGACACATTTAATAGACCAAACTCACTTCTGAGAAGTCACTTCCTAAGTGTAGGGATTGAAGGGCATCCTCAACTCTCAGAAGTGACACTTCTTGCTTTCACCTGAACATGGTTGTTATACAGAGAAAGAAAATCCAAGGCCTTCTTCATACCATTGACAGGTGCACTGTGTACGTCAGAACCCATCACCTCCACCTGCAGATGCTCCCTTGCACTGAAGACCCTGGGTGCTGGTCTCTCAACCAGGTCCCATCATCTGGTAGGATGGGAAGCAGGACTCCTGCTCACCCCAATGGATGGTAGTGTCCAGGTGAGAGCACCTGCCCTGTGGCAACTGGTTGAGCCTGCACAATTCTGAAGTTTGAAGGCTGCCTTGCTCTAGATCATGGTCTTCAGCTCTCCCTGACCATGGGAAGAATCTGACTTTCTGAACTTCCTGGAGGTTTACAAAACCCCCACTACCCTTTCAAGTAGATTCTTTCCCTTTAAATTGGCCAGTGGTAGTTATTAGTATGTGGAGTCAAGGAGTCTCTTACACCAAAGTTAAATAATTCCTCAACAAACTGCTCCAGAGAGACTTTGACTGGCATCTGAGCATCCTAGAGAAAGTGCCCATCTGAAATGGAGAAGCCAGGGAAGAAGGCACGTTCTACCTGGTTCCCACACTTGTCATTCTGTTCTCTGTGACACCTCTTCATGCCAGAAGACAGAACGCTCGCAAGTGATATTCAGTCATTAATTGTTAGCTAGGATTATTTGTGAATTGTCTGCAGTTTTGCAGTGTTATCCCTGCAGTAATAACTTCCAGTGAGGGGCATAAATCCTGAAACTAATTATATACCTGTTTCCTGCTTCCCAAACTCACCATGCACAATTACCAACCTTGAGTGTTTGATAAAGATTTGACTTTACATCTCAAATATCAATTTGTTTTTTTCCTTCAAACTGCAAGTGTTGACTAAAGAGATAAAGGGGCTCTGTGAGGCTCTCCTTTTTATTGACAATTGGTACCTGGCAGATGTAGCCAAGCGTTTATTTCCCTTCCCTACGGAAATAAAAATTTATAATTATAACACAGTAAGAATGCTGTTCACAAAGATAAATAATGACTAAAATAATAAGAATGTTTGCCCTCCTCGCTCAGGTATGCTTGAGAGCATAAGACATTGGTATAAAGCAATTTCCAAACATAAAGTGGAAGAAAATGTTAAATAATAATAAATTTACTTTGCTTGGCTCTCATGGTAGGGAGCAACATTTTATTGTTCTTTTGAAAATATCATGAGTGGGGCTGGAGCGGTGGCTCGGTGGTTACTGTGATTGCCCGGCATGCGCAAGTACACAGGTTCAAACCCCAGCACCCACGTACACAACTAAGTGTCAGAGCAACGAAAGCCATGTGAAAAATTCAATAAAAATGTTTCTCTCTGTCTCTCTCTTTCTCTCACTGTCCTCTCTTTAAAAAAAATATCATGAGTTTCCTACAGTTTCCCCTAGCCACTTCACATAAACTTGTATAGATAGTAAGCGGGTACTTCTTAGCACGATTCCAGTGCTTTTTCAAGAATTCTAGATTCCATTTCCCATAGGGAACGTCTAGCAAATGATGTTTCAATGAGCAAACTCTCCTTCATTTTCAGGTTTCTTCACACTTTGGACTTCCCTTCAAAGCTAACCTGGACCATGGTAACCATCAAAGAGATTCACACAGAGTGGCCCGATTCCTTTCAAGTTCCTCTTTTGGAAGTTTTCTAGTGGTCAAAGAGATGTGCACTCTATCAGAAGCAAAGTTGTGGGAGCCAAAGGCTGGGTCAAAGGACACCCAGACATTTTGTCACTTGATCAGCACTTCCCAAGCTCTTGAAGGAGAGGGTGCTGGCCTGCCAAGCTGACAGGGTTTGGCTGCCCCAGTCACCTGCTGTCCTTCCTCATACAGCTGTTAGAAAATGAAGACATAGTGTAATTTGTTAATGAATATTAGATTTATCCATTTATATTGCAAAGATTTATTCCCTTTCCTCATTTTATGGTTCATTTATTTAGTTTAATGTTCTTATTTGCTGAAAAAAATGCAGAGACGTGTATTTAATCACTGAGAAGATTAACGACAAAACTTAAATTAAAAATGTAATTTTTTGATAATCTGTTCCATTGTTAAAAGTACCCTCAGTGTTCCTTTATGTGTACAGATAATTATGTATGGTACTATGCTGTGTGTAGACACCCTGCAGTCTCAATTAAATATTATAACTACTTAATGAAAGGCAATAGGGATTTTTGCAGTTAGTAATTATAACCATAACCTGGAATTGAAACTCTCAATTCACCCTGAGACTGCTTAATAAGTCAGAAAATGAAATGGTTCTGGCCATTACGTCTCAGAGAGAACTTTTCATGACACAAGAATTGTAGCCTGACAGAAAAATTGTAGCATGATAAAAATTTTCTACAATTGTTTTGTTAAAAATATGGATTTTATTTTTTTACACTCTTTATCCCTTTCCTCAGTGCTACGGTAATACCTGATTTGAGATTTTTAAATTATCAATTTTTCATTATTTGTTCTTACTGCATGTAAAATAAAGAGCACCACTTTCGCAGTAATCCACTGGTTTTAAGATTAAAAATTGACATTGGAATATCAATTGGGTTACTTTCTTCATAGAAACATTTTGAAGTGTATTAAATTAAAATTAAACTCAAGCTTAAGGTTCATAGATATGAAGGGGAAATGAACTAGAAATGAATTTTTATCTTTTGTTTTTCTAGTAATGATAATCCAAAATTTTAAGTATAGTCCATCATTCTTTTATTTGAGGAAGTCAAAAACCCAAACAATTTAAAATAGGACATCAATAGCACTTTGGTAAAGACAACATTGTTCAAAAAAAGAAAAAAAAAATCCCATAGAATGCTATGGTTGGAAAGAAAGCTTAAAATATGTTTTCCTTTCCCTCACCCATTCCTGAAACACTTGGAAGCTAAAAGTGCTGCTTAATAAAACTTCCTTAAAAACACAAAGGGACCTCAAAATTAATAGAAGTCTGGAGGGAAAATTATTCTTTCAGTATTCAAAGATTTGCTTAATTATCACAGTCTTTGACAATCCCTAGGCCTGTCTGTCATTGCACGTCTTGGACTTCAGGCTGAAGGAAGGAGAGTTCAGCTGCTGATGTACTGGAGAGTCCAAGAACGCAGAGAAGTCAGGCTGTGGCATCCTGCCCTGGGGCCCTACTGCCTGTTTGTTACCTGCAAAGTTCATGAGTGAACTTCAGATGTCTTACCTAAAAGGCACTATTTTTGCTTTACCTTTTGGTTATTTCAAGGACTCTGGTCTCAACATCTTTTTAGATTTCTAATTGATATGGAACATGTCTACGTGCACTGTCTTACTACTTTGGAACTTTTGTTGTGTGTCTTATTTTTTCTCAGTTACTATGTATTGGATTTTGTTGGTAAAACCTTCTCACCAACCATGTTATTATTCACTTTGGGTAGTTCTTAAGTAACAAGTGTTTAATGGTTATATTTTGATCCAGGAAATTACAAAAAAAGCAAAGAAACAAATTAAGAGACTGGGTGGAGTTGTAGGAAAAAAATCTGAAGTAAGGGTTGCATCATGCCCCTTCTTTAACAAATAGATTCCTACAGGCAAAGGGGCTGCCCATCGGGTAGAAATGAAGTCCTTGGGAGCATATCAAATCTCTCTGTCCCATGGCCATTTGAACATTCTTAAGAGAAACAGTTTAGAACTGGCCTTGCCAGAGACGGAGTGGTTGGGTGGAAACCCTTAGCCAACATGGACGCCCCTTCCAACTCTGAGGCCAGGGCCAGATATCTGCCTGTTCAACCAGCCTCCTAACTTCACAGTGGGGAATACAGAGGGCCTGGATGGCATCCTCCTGTGAATCATGTATGCAAGGTGTCACTAATAACAAACGTGTAATAGTTGAACTTCAGATCCAACCTGCCAGTATTTTAATAAATATGCAACATCTAAACACAGTCCAAAGACGACTCCCTTGGAGTTCCAGCGGATATGTACGCATTCCAGATTAAATGGTTTATTTCACAAGGGGAACAAACCTCATATCCAGCTTTGCAGGTAATCAAATTTCAAAGGACCGTACTTGTCTGGAGTGGAGGGACACATTTTAAAATCTTAATGAGATATGACCAACTATAACCACCCAGTAGGGAAAATAAAACTTGAAACTTCTAGTCGAGAGAGCTAAGACACGGTACCACATTTTAAAATATTAACTGTGAACATCACAGTCATTGTAAAGTAAGACCAAGGGCAAAGCTGACCCAGCCTGGCAAATGTGGAAACAGGAATAGAATTAACCTGCAAATGAAAGAAACATGGAGAAAAAGTAAAGAGACTTCAGCAAAGGGAAACAAGACAATAGGAGCCCTGTCCTGCTCCTGGCCAAGGGAATCGCCTGCTCTAATGGGATTTGACACACCCCAGTGACAGCCCTTGCCTTTAATGTCCCCATTTCCTGCCCCTCCCCACCTCCATGCTACACAGTACACAGCAGGTTTAGTCAGTTCAAATGGCTGCAACTGAACTATTTGTATTCAGATTGTATTATTTTCACAGCACTCTTTTCTAGTAATGCTAGAAACCATTAAATATCATAAATTGATATTTAACGCTGTATTTCCAAAATGATTGTGCAATTAACTCGTTTAACGCTGGACTAGTTATAAGCACCTTAAACTCCTAAACTAAATTAATTGTTTTCTTTATACTTATGTAACCTGAAAAATGAATGATGATCTAATCAGAAGTCTAATTTCTCTCTTCCCTCTAGTACACACTTAAAACCTCCCTCCTTGGGGGCACACCCTTCTTACCCCATGAGAGGCAGAGTAATCCCATCACGTAGCCACCCACTGTGGGGTAGCAAAACGTGCTCTGACCACTGCCCCCCCAAATAATCTCATTTAAACTTAGTATTAATGACAATTCCCCATAGTCCATAAGAATCCAAGTATCAGCCTCTGCTTCAAGCTTTTTCACAACTCTGGGCCCTTCCTGGGATAGGTACTCGGAGGTGAGCTCACTTCCTGTTTCCAGACCTAAGGCTTCCGCCCCCTGTCCCTCACCCACAAAGACTGAGGTTCCTGAGGGAATTAGGAGGTGTCATGGGGAAGAACGTTAACGTTTACTTGGCCTTATGTGCTGCCTGACTCCTTCCCCACCAAAAAACAGAAAAAATCCAAATAAACGTTCCACCCCCTGTGCAGGTTACCTTATTTGGAAATAGGCTCTTTGCAAAAGAAATTGAGCTAAAATGAGGCCATTTTCTTTTAGAGTGGGCCCATATAACAGGTGTCCCTATAAGAATGTAAACAGGCCCTGGAGGCACACCACAGGAGAGAAGCCACGGAAAAAGAGGCCAGATTGGGGGCATGCATTTCAGACATGCAGCCTCCATCACTGTGAGAGACTTTCTGTTGGTTTAAGCACCCCTTGGAGGTTCCTGTTATGGCAGCCATGCTCAACTGAAGCACTTGAGGAGGAAGAATAATGGGAAAGGGTTTAACTCAGAACCAAATCACACATTCCTTCATGCGATTATTCTGGTAAAAAAAAATGCACATAAAGACATTATTCTTTATTTAAAAAACCATCTACTTAGTCATAGGCTATGTCTCGCCCCAGCCCAGTATCCCAGTATCTGAAGGTCTGCAGAAAGGCCCCTTATTCTTCTCTCGCCTTCTGCTTCTGAGTCAGAAATAGAGGGCTACATCACCCAAAGCAGTGAGCAGCTGTGGATGAGACGCACGAGGACTTTTGTAGCCTCTCATCTCCACCTCTGCAAGAGTGCCTATGCTTCTGCAAGCCCTGGCAATCTTCTCTTACTGACAGCAACGATGACAACTGAGAAGAGGTGACCGGCACACAGGACAGACCATAGGGACAACCCCAGAAACAACCCTGCAAGCCAAGTCAGAGGCAGAGCCTAGGAGCTGTGCTCAGGGAGAACTAAAGGGTTTTAAAAAAGTCATTGGTTCCAAGTATTCGAGAGACAAGAAGAATGAATGCCTACAAACACATGCTATCTCAAGTTTGCAGAGTCACAGTCGAGAGCCTGATAATGACTCTGGGACCGATTCATGCAGCACAGAGAGAATGTAGGATCAAGCGCCATCCCACAGCTTGATACCTGTTGGTAACAACCATGCAAGGAAAGCTTCTGGAAATATAGACATAGAACACCATCTTAAACATGAACCATGAGGGGCTGCAGTGGTGGCTCAGCAGCTGGAGCACTTGCCTGGCACATGTGAGGACCCAGGTTCAAACCCCAGCACCACGTACACAATTGGGTGTCAGAGAAACCAGAACTGGATGAAAAGTAAATTAAAATTGATTGCTGCTCTCTCTCTCTCTCTCTCTCTCTCTCTCTCTCAAAAAGGAAAGAAAAGAAAAAGAGAACCATAAGCCAAACATGGTGGTGCACACATGTGATCCCAGTGGCTCAGGAGGCTGAGGCAGGAGGATCGCAAGTTCAAAGTCACCCTCAGCTACTTAGTGAGGCCCTGAGCAAATAATGAGACCTTGTCTCAAAAATTAAAAATAAAATAGGGCTGTGGATGTGGATTGGTTCAATCATAGGTATTTAAAAAAAGAAAGAAAGGAAGGAAGAAAAAAATAGGGAAAAGGAACCATGGCACCCAGAGGCTCTCAGTGTCCGGATGGCATCCTCATTCACCTGCTGTTAAGCCTTCTCCATGGGCACTCCTCATTCTCCTCCTTGATGTCTTCCTTCCTTGCTCATCCACAAACTCCTGAACCTGCCTACCCTGTGGGTCTCCTTCACTGCCACCTCTCAGTCCTTGCCTGTTTCTCCACCACTGCATATCTGCTTCCATGCAGGCCCGGGTTAAATTAATAAGATGTTGATCATTGTCATCCATCCGCTCAAAATAGTTCTCACTTTTGATGGAATTTTCTCCACCTGGTTTCGAACTCGAGGAGACCACCACTCATCCTTCACTCTCCCTCCTCTCTGTGAGCGAGTTTCTCCTTCACAGTCCCTTATTGTGCCCCACTCCAATCTAATTGTCTCAGGTTCCTTCCCCCCAGCTCTGGGCTATGTCTCTTATCACACCCAATTCCATTTGCTCATTTACATGTAGGAGTTCTCTCTGGATCTTTCAAAAGTCAGCCCGTTTGCTGTTCTTGACTTCCTTCTCCAGGATCATATTCTGAACACCTTAAGCACGTGCACTTCACGTTCCCTGTGTGATTGTGTCCATAACTGATTGCTTAAATGCTTTAGCCCTGATGCTGCTGCTCCGTCATGGGGCTCCCTCCTCCCTGGTGAACTTGGACTGTGAGTGCTCACCCTCCTAGGACCATTCTCTGCAAGAATTCCTAGTTGAGTGACGCAGGATTTGCCACACTTAAATCAACTTGAAAATAAATTCAGGGTCATTGCATTGTATTTTTGTTTATTTTGATCATGGAATGGTATGTGAGGTCCAGCCTTTCCTTTCTCTTTCCCTTTTCTTAAAGGGTTCGTGGGAGGTTTGTGAGTACACCTATGTTTATGAGCTTGCCTTCCATCCAGTGTCAAGTTTCTTGATGACTTTCCTATTTCACCCGAAGAAATGTTTGACTGTAGCTTCGGTTCATAATCATGCTGAAGCTTTAGCTCTTTGGTTCCAGCTTTCTAAAAGTACTTCTGATAGATGCCCATTCCTTTAGGGCCCCGGATGATCTCATGACTTTCCTGAAGTCTCACAAGCTGGGCAAACCAATTTGAAATTCAACTCTTTACGTAAGATCCACTAGGTCAAACCTGTATGTAAATTCTACTTCACTTTCCAGATTTCTCAATTTCCAACAATGATTCATGCATGAAACCTTTCCCAAGACTCTTAGGTTTTTATTATTGTTATTTTTGATGGTAAGCTCAGTTTGGGTACTTACCTTATCTTCCAAATTTCCAGGAGTGCAAAATTGTGTTGAGAGACCTTCAATTCAGATAAATTTCATAAAATATTGTAAATTAGCAAATGGTTCACAAATTTTAGCCTTGGTCTGACCAACACAGTTTGTTAGCAAACTAAATCATTGGCTTCAATTATTTCATCTATTTCAACTGTGGACTTACAACTTAATACACCTGGAAATTACTTACGTATTTACATACTGCTTTAAGAATGTCCTATGAGTATTCTGGATAACAGGTTTGTGCAGGCTTTAGCAGAAATATTTCCATAAAAAGTATAATCTGGCATACAATAACAAAGCACACTAGATAATTTTTAACAAATGAGTATCAGATTTCCATTTTATCAATTTAACAGCTTTTTAAAAATTATGAGCTCCTTGCACTTTTGTTATGGGTTTATGTGAGAGATTGTAAATTTGAATATTATAATTGTATTTAATTTGGACATTCTGAACACATTCTTGATGGACTCCACTACGCCAAATTTATTCTTTATGGATTCCAGTGTGTGTACTTTAAAAACTGCTACAATCCACAGAACGGTAGAACTTTGTGATTAAACTTAGGAAATTCACTCAGCGTAGTCATTCATACCATGAGGGTTTGAGTGATATGTGTGAAGAATCTTGGTTTGTGGCTGGAGAAACAGCAAGACCCTCATCTGGGTCAGGTAATGTATTACTCACTTCTTCCTCCTCACATAGCTTGCCTCTGGAGGAGACAAGTGTCACTGTGATATTAGGGTGGACATACCCAGATTTATGGTACCTATCAAGAAAGGAGCCCAGAATAAATCTTCTGGGAGTACAGAACTCAGGAATATCTTTGCATTAGGAAAATCAAACAAATGGCCCGAGCTGGCTGCTGAAGCTGTTTACCAACCCCTTAACAAAAATCTCTACCAAACTCATTTATTCTGGCCTCTTTCTTTCCACGCATGTATTCAACACATACAAACAGCTTTAAGATATGTGTCACCCCATGGGCTGGAGCAGTGGCTTGGTGGTTACGGCACTTGCCTAGCATGCACAAGTACACGGGTTCAAACCCCAGCACCACATACACAGCTAGGTGTCAGAGCAATGAAAGCCATGTGAAAAACTCAATAAAAATTGATTATCTCCATCTCTCTCTCTCTCTCTCTCTCTCTCACTGTCCTTCTCTCTTAAAAAAAAAAAGATATGTGTCACCCCAAATATCTGTCGTCCAGGCTCTGCTAAGCTTTGGCTTGGAAATTTCTTGAGTCCTACACCCGAGGCTTCCTCTTCCAGTAGTCAGAGTTGCCCTTCCGCCAATGCCCTGTGCTTTCAATGGACCTCAACGCCTGCACCTCCAGATGCCAGCAGGTGACTTCTTCCATCTTCTGAGAAAGCTGAGATCCACCTCTCCTTCCTGGCCCCACCAACACCGCCCTCCCCTTTTCTCAGGCTCCCACTCTCCTTTCCGCCGCTCTCCCTCCCTTCCACCAGCGCTATGGATTGAGAGAAGGCTGTGGAAACCAAGTGTCTAAAGTGGCACCAAAGGGTACAATGAAGTAGGAGTGAGCTTTGCTCAAACATCATTGTAACTTGCATTTCTGGTCGGTTCTGCGGAGGGACTGCTTTCCTTACTCTGTGGGTCGTCTTCTATGGCTTCAACTTCTTTCCCTGGGAGAAGAGGGAAGAGTGCACGGGGCACACCTGAGTCATAAAGGCCTGCCACATGTCGCATGCCACATGTCATTTCTCACTGTGGGCTGAGGAGTCTCTTTGGCATCCCAAGCTGAAATGAAATGGATAATGGCCACTCTGCCTGGCCCGCAGCTCTACCCAGGGCCCTAACTGGTGACCTCTCAGCTGCCTTAGAACTTTGTTCCTTTTCCACAGCTTGATCTGCAACCACTCCTTCTCAGAGGACTTCTCCTTAGCACAGAAACACAGTCACATATGGTCCCTGGCAAGAAATGACATCCCCCCAACACCTTCTAAGCCTGTCTTTTCTAAACCATGATCATCACCACCTTCATCATCTGTGCCATCGTACCAAGTTTTCTCCAAATCTCCAAAGCAACAGAGATTCACCAGCAGTCATTACCAGCTTCCGGGGATGCACTGTGTTCCTTGACCCATGTCCCCTCCACCTTGATTCCCTAACCCATGTCTCCTCTATCTTGATTCCCTGACCCATTTCCCCTCCATGTTGATGTGGCACATCAGGTCCTTCTCAGGCTATAGGGACCTTCGTCTTTTCCCTCTCCCTCAACTCTCTGCCTTTCTCTTCTGCTTTTATGGATTCACGTGATTACACCTCTCCTAAAGTCAGATGGGGAGTAACAGTAATAACCTCTGCAAGCCCCTTCCTCAAGCATGCAACACAATCACCAGCAAGACCCCTGAGGGTGCAAGTCACAGGGTACAGTGCTCTTGCTACCGCACTCCACCAGGCTCACACGGCTCAGCAGGGCCTGTGAGACCAGCCCTCGGCCACGCTGAACTTCTACACTTAGTATCCACTTTACACCCAGAGAGATCTTGTGTCCTGGTCTGCCTGGGCTGTGTCTGGCTTACATGTGTTAGCCCAGGACAGGCATCAGTAGCATCCCCTTACACCGCCCCAGTTTGGACAAAAAATTAGGTCGTCACTCACCTGTTCCCGTTTCCTACCCATTGCTTCCTACAGTTTCCAGAAACCTGCTACCTACCTCTTATCTCTGCATTCTGTTAACAGTGCTTGTTCCTCCTTCTCTCCAAACATCCTTCCTCTCTTTGTGTACATGATCCTTTACTTATTCCTCAGGCTCCGTTCCCCTCCCCTATTGAGTCATCGTTATCTCCATCCGGTCAATATTCTCTGTTTTCTTTTGCTTCACCACTAAACTTTTATCCATCCTTCTCATACCAGCAGAAACTTTTCTTGTCTCTTCTCTTACTTCTTTACCTTCCTTCCCCCCTTTCTTTTCTTAATCCCTGTCTTTCTTCACTAAGTTCTCTATTCTACAGTTCAGGGATTGTACTGCAGCTTTCATGATATGGACACATTCTAAAAGAATGAAGGAGTATCACCTGTACAGTTAGAGATGTTCCTGATTCTCATTTGTGAGACCTGACTTCATTCCTACAGTTGGGCTTCATGAAAGAAATCACTAATCTCTACTTTTTGCCTCTATGTCTCTCTCTCTGCTTATTTTTCATTTTGTTGCAGGGTCTACTGCTGTACATGAAAGTGATAACTCAGAAGAGGCATGAGGAAATCCTTAGATATGCATCTGCCATAACCATTCCATAGGACTTAGAAAACAATCCTATCCCCAATCGTGTTATTCAGTGAAAATTGTATTGTTCAGTAGTTTTTCACATGTGCAGTTTATGTAGTTATAGCATCTGATTTTTCCTGTACATATGAGAACAACATATAATTTAGTATTAGCTGTTTTTACTTAGCATATGTACATTTTTCTACATAGCTACATAACCTTTATATTTATCCTTTTTATATGACTTAACTTTTAAGTTGATAAATGTATAATTGACTAAGCCAGTTTCATATCATTGAAAGTTTCAGTTACTTATTTTTATTTTATAAATAATAAACACTATTACAATAAAAAAAAATAAAAGAATGAAGGAGAGTACAGTCTTTTCCATGATTCCATCTGGAAAAAAAGCATGGGTGGAAGCAAAAGGTTGAGGCTCCAAAAATATATTCAGAAAAAACCCAAACCCAAGGACAAACAGTGAGATACATGGCTTAGATAGAGGTCTGAATCTACCAGCTTAAGGTGTCACAAGCCAGGGTTGAGACAGAGAGCACAGGACCATGGAGATCCATTCACACAGGGCACAAGATGAAGCTTGTCCATTCAATAATGGCTTTGGAGGGAAAGGGACTACGGCTAGATGTGCTAGTGAAATTCCCAGACTCTACAGCAAGCTTGAGGAGAGTTCAAGACTTGAATGTCTTCGCTTTTCCCATCTTAAGAGAGAACCAGGGCAACTTGCATGAGGTGGTCACCAGCAAGAGCTGCAAGGGCCTGCACAGGAGCAGATAGCAATGAAATCATGAGCCTGTGCCTCCCTCCCTGCAATTCCGAGGACTCCTCCAGGAGGGCCTTTGTTAAATCACATCAGGAAGCAGCCTGATGAATGTCCACACCATGTGATGACCATGGCGCTTCTGTGAACTTCCAGCCTGCTCTTATGCTGGGCACTGATGGTATGGTGGAAGTGGATGGATGCAGTAAATGGGAATTGCAGGTAGCAGTATCAAAATTGCTGTACATGCAAACTCTGTGCTAAATTTGTTCTTGCTACAGGGTGCATTTCTATGCAAGGTAGGTACTAAGTTACATTTCCTAAAACTCAGCAAAATGAATTGAAAACCTTCTTGCAGATGGAAAAATTCCACACTTCACATTATTTTTAGGGGAAAAGCTCATGTTTTGCAAATATAGTCCACCAAATGTGCATTTCCAAATAAGACTGATTAGGCAAGGTGTTTATGGCAAAACTCGTATTTGATGTTTGTCCTTGTTCCCTCCCCAAGCTCCATCTCCTCCCTTAGTATGTTTGATAAAATTGTGCCTTTAGTGTATCTCTATGGAATACAGAGCTCTTTAAAATGCAGTGACATTTCTACTACACTGTCAACAGTTGATTTTATAGTCAAATTATTGCCTTTTTTAATTTAGAAAAAAAAACACAAGTCAATGCTAAATTCCTTGTTGTGGAGAGACTGAGGGTCTTTTATGACAGAATGTGAAACCCTACAAGCAAAATGATTCAGCAAATAACTTGCTGGCATCTCAACAATTTCTGCATTTGTAAAACAACCACAACCACAACCACGATTAGACTCTAAATTATACCGACTAGTGAGGCATGAGCTCCTGAGACTATGTAGAGACGAGGTTTCCCTATATTAAAATAGCTCTAAAAGGGGGAAAAAGTATGGAACTGGCATTTATTTGATGCTTTGATGTGACACATGCCTTCACTGTTTCTCTTTCAGTCCTAATGATGTGGGGTTTTTGAGATGAGGCCGGATTCTCTGCTCCCACAGGCAAATGGAGTCTGAGCCTCTATAATTCCAGCAGCCAAAATAGCCCGCTTCTAGTGTTTACAGCCCTTCCCAGCTAAAACTGGGAATTTGGGCTGGCTGCAGGTGTCTGCAGCCGAAAGTGTTACCTGCTCCCCAGCTAAAAGCTGGGTGTTGCAGTTCTTGGTGTGGTGGAAATTCATCCCAGGAATCCATCTTCTGGGTTCTTGTCTCATGAATTTGAAGAATAAAATCCATGGACAACCATGGAAGGGGGAGTAAAAGGATTAGGATTTGTTTAGGAAGAAGAGCAGAGACTCCACAAGGCGGATGGGCACCAGGAAACAGGATACCTTCTAGTGGAGGTCAGGCCAGCGGGGTTATATTGATTTGGGGTATGAGCATAATTAACATCCATGCAAAGCAGGCACTGAGAAATGTATCCACATCATTGGTTGAACCCTATGCAAAGCAGGCATTGAAACTTAGTACCAGAGTCATTGGCTAAAATCTATGCAAAACAGTAATTCTTTCCAAGTTCCCATCTGTGCCCATCCCCATTTCTTAATTTTCCCACCTGAGGGACAAAGGAGTTGCTCCCACAGGTGAGCCTCATGGTCATTTGCATATGAAGGCCCTGAATATACCCTGTCAATCACTCTCTACCAGCTAGCTCTTAGATGGGGCCCTTTGTCCTGACTGCCTAGCCATTTTACTGTCTCTCCTAAAACTGTCTCACTAATAATAGCAATAACCAGCACTGATTGGACAAATCCACCCTGGCGTTCACTGCGTTCGCGTTTACGTGGGTGACATCATTGAATGCTCCCAATCCATCCAGTGGCCGATGATACTGCCCATTACTGCACATAGCATGCAATACGGAAAAGCTCAGAAACCTCATTGTGATTTTTATGTAGCAGAGATGGGAAGTTCTTTGGAAGGGTTTTCTCTGGGTGTAGGGATGAGAAGTTTGAATGACGGAAACATTAGCAATAGGGTACAGTGTTTTACAGACTATAAATGGAAATTCCTGATCTGAGCACTGGTCTGTGTGATCACAAAGTTAATGTCCTTCGGAACATGCTGAGAAACCCTGTAGAAAACAGCGGAGCAGTATGTTAAGCTCTTAATAAAAGACCCTGAAAACTTCCTCCAAAACCTGACAATGAGAACCACTTCCACCTGACAGGAGCTAACAGGTATTCTGTTCCATGTGTTAATAGAGATGTATATACATCTAGATTGTGTGGTTCTTCTAGATATGACCCCACAATCAACTGGCAGATGGATTGGCCTGGAGGGCCACTGGTCTTCTCTTAACAGGGCATCTTGTTAGGTTACCGGGGGTTCTGGCATAGCTGCAATTGCCAATCAATTACCCCATGCATCCTCTTCAGCGCTGCAGGGTTGGGGTGGCTGGACTTCTTGCATGGCATCTCCACTCTCACTAAAAAGTACTCCAAGAAATCCAGAAAGAAGCTGTAAGGATTCTATGATTTAGTCCTGGAAGTATCCAAACATCAATCTCTACCCCATTGTTTTGGACAAGAGCTCACCAAAATAAGCCCACAACCACTGTGAGATGAATTAGCCTCCATATTTCAATGGGAGGAACAGCAAAGAATCTGTGACAATCTTTTATTTATTAATGGAAAGAAATACTATCAAATTGTTAATAGTCGAAAAATAGCACCCTTATATATGACAAAGGAACTGCTATAGAAATAATAGTTGTATATAACTATTATTATAATAATTATATAATAGTTGTATATAACTATTATTATAATAATTATATAATAGTTATTATAAATTATAAATATATAATTATATAATAATTATATAATAGTTGTATACAACATTATTATAATTATAACAGTAATAATATTAAATGCAGTGAGGTGGAGGCCATCAAATACTACCTTTGTAGAATATTTCCTTTAGGTGAACAACAGTGAACAAGTGCAGTATTGACTTAAGGATTCCATTTCCAGGTTCTATAGAGAGTACTTCGAAAATGGAAAGACACAGTTATTTGTATTTGATTTTTTGACAAAAATCAGAATTCAAGGGTGGGAAGAAAGATAAGGATAATTGCATAAAGATGGAATAAGAAAAGTCTTTGTAATAAAGAGTAGTACAGAGAGTGGCTATACATATGGAAAATGGGTCTCAGGGAAACCTGACAGTGTACACAAAAGTATTCACAATTCAACCTAGAGAAACCTTCTCAAAGAAAACACAGGGAAAATCTTCAAACTTTTGGAGTAGGCAAACACTTGTAAGCACACAATGGCATTACATAAAAACACATGAAAATTTACATTTCATCAAGATAAAGCAGTACAACTCTAAAGATGCAACTAAGAACATGAAAAAATAAGTCAAAGAATGAGAGAAAAATATTATAATGTCATTTCTAACAAAATACCACATTGTAAAGACCCCTTGAATCTGAAAAATAAGAAACCAAAATTAAATTTAAAATAATTCTGGAATATGCATGTTACAAAATAAAGAAAGATACATGAAAGGCAATAACAAAATAAAATAATGCTAGGCATCATTATCCCTCGGGGAAATTTAAATTAATATACACACATTAAAATGACTAAAACTGAATGATTTTTCCATATTGCTAAGAGAAATGTAAACTTATCCAGCTGTTGGGAAATAGTCCTTCCTGTGCCTCTCCTACTACTACACATATTCTGGGTATTCCAGGAATCAAGTATCTCGGTGGCTTTGTCCTGGCATTTCTCAGTTACGTTCCTCATAGTTATAAACCGTGAGGAATGAAGAAATGTTTCTATGAAAGACAAAGTTCATTCTTGTTGACTACTTACTTTAACATGTAGGGTTCCCCAGGGTTTGACTCCTCTTCTGTGATGTTTGGGCATCCATCTGGGCCCTTTGGGTCAACTCTGTGGGACATGGGGGATTTAACAGAAACGTGACATTCATGCTGCTTTCTGTACTATGGAAAATAAAGTCCTTTATTCTCTGAACCAGGAGTATCATGTCTTTTACCTGCATGCCTAAAACATTTATAGGTTAATTTATTAGCATCTATGTAGGTAGGTTAAAAATGCCAGATCTTAAGAAGAATCGTTTAAAAGAAAAATATACATGTGGATTTTATAGAACCCTGTATAGAAGTGGCAACAATTGGCACATTCACACAATGAATTTCTACATAGCAATAAAAAGGTTTATCGATAGATAACATGAATGAATCTCAAAAACGTTGTGCTGAGTGAAAGACACTAAGAACAAAACACACATTCTACCGCCAACTCACAGTGACATATTTTCATTTGTAAAGAATGAAATCCATGAGATTTGCTTGGGGATGCTACATTTGAGGTGCATCTTGGGATCTGCCCAAGTAAAAGTGTTAGATATTCAGTTCACTAAATATTAATTTATGAAGAGGAACACTTACAAGTGGAGATCAATCTGCAGCAGAGGCAGAAAACAAACAAACAAACAAACAAAAAAAGATGCAACCGTGGTCCTCAAAGCCAAGGCATGAGAATATTTTACAAAGCCTGGAATAATCCAGAAAGTCACACGTCAGTAGGCACTCCCTTCAGTGAACTGAGGACTGAAAGAGAGGCCATTGCCTTTGGCAAGCATATCGCCAACAGCATGAAAGGGTGTTCATTTGCACTGCCAGGGTGGAAATACAGGATGAACGTCGAGGAGCCAGTGGGCACTGGTGAAATGGAAATGGAGAGAGGCCTATTTTTAAAAATGAGTATTATCAGTTGTTAGGCAATGGAGACATGGTAGACTGAGTAGTGAGTAGGATTTAGGGTGGGTGACTCATTAGCTCTTATTTTTAATTAAAGAGACCCAGGCACCATTGGAATTGCTAGGAATCATACAGGAAGAAGTCTAGGCTCACGGTTTACTCCACATCTGAAGAGAGGAGATGGGTACCATTCTTCTTTTTGTTTTCTTTCTGTGGGCAGAGGCTGAATGACTAGGTGGGAGTGAATTCTATTCTGAAATACCGGTTGTCTGTTTCAAGCACTTATTCATACATGCAGTAATCTTCTCTTTTGAAAAGTTGACAACTTTCCAAGCCCAGTAAAATCAGAGGTGTGCATGCAGAGGAAACACTAGGTGCAGAGGTCTTTAAGCACAAGTGGGTACCCTGTTCTGGGAGAAGAACCCACCAATGAGCAATGTGCACAGGTGAAGGATGAGGCCACACCGAAATGAGCCGCTGTCCACTTGAGGAAAGTGCAAACAATGACAGTCACTCTTCATCAGTCAGCCCTGGGAGCCTCCGCCACCAGGGGAGCGAAGGACACAGAGTGGGCTTGGCGGGTGTGAGGGTGATTAGCTCGGTCTGAAGTGCAGAACATCTGGTGCACATCAGGTAAATATGTCCCAAGAACCCAATTCAGTTTTCAGGATGGGTCTAGAAGATTAGAAGTCTTCCGCAATAAGATGATATAGTAGCATAGCTGAGGGCTGAGCTGAGGTGCCTGCTGTGAAGTATGACAAGCCATTGAAGGGTTGCGCTAGGAGATGGTCTGTACTCTAGATCATTCAGATATCAGTATCAGTAGGAAGCAGAATAACTAGGTGAGAGTCTATAGCTGGATAGACTGAGTGAGGAAAGTTGGGTTTTAACCAAGATAGCAGTCACAGAATGACAGTGGGGAGGAGCATTGGGAGCCTAAGGAAGGATCGGAGGCTCTGCGAATGGACTTGTTGGCTGGCTGGTAGAGGCCTTGAAGGCAGGGAAGGAGAGCTGAGTCCCTTGGGACGCTGGCCTTATGGCATCACAATCAAGGTAAGAAAAGATGAGAAGGAGCAGGTTAAAGAGAAGGTGCTGATGTTGTGGTGCCTTCTGTTACTCTATTTTTAATACACACAGAATACGTTAGGAGAAATCCACAGAAGACGGATTATAAGATCTTAAAGCCCTAGTCAGGAAACTGGGCAACAGCAGGAAGCGGCAGACAAGAGGAAGAGGGGTCCACGGTTAATGGAGGAAATTGACCCTGCAGAGGTCGCTGTTGTGAGGCAACAAGCTTGATTCATGTCCATTTAACTCTGCTTTTTTATTAATGAAACCAAAATTGGAAGAGGGAGGAATCATGGCTGGCTAGAAATCCTCACCTGTCAGCTCTCACATACGTGGTAGCCCAAGGTGAGACCAGGATCCCTCTGGAGAGTTTGCCACGAGGTCCTTAGGCTCACTCTTCTTCCTTATAAGGAGCTCAAAGGGTCACAGGTACCAGCTTCATCTTTTCACTCTGACTTGGGTAGAGTGGAATTCTACTCCCTCAAGGCTACCAACAGCGGAACAAACCCCACAGCGGCAAGGAGCACGGAGCTGAATATGGAAAGTGCTGGCGTCCTAGAGTAGCTGCAACCGCTCTGCACTCCTCAACTTCGGATTCAAGTTTGGTGAACACAATGATGATCTTTTTGTTTTAGTTACTACTTGGATTTTGAGTCACAAACAGGTGAAAGCATTCTTTTCTTCTTTTTTTAAAAGAGAAGGACAATGAGAGAGAAGAAGAAGACGAAGAAGAAGAAGAAGAAGAAGAAGAAGAAGAAGAAGAAGAAGAAGAAGAAGAAGAAGAAGAAGAACAAGAACAAGAACAAGAGAGAAGCAATTTTTATTTAGTTTTTCATGTGATTTTCACTCCTTTGACACTTTATTGTGCATGTAGTGCCAGGGTTTGAACTCATGTACTTGCATGTGCAAGGTAAGCCCCATAACCATGGAGCCACCCCTCCACTCCCAGTGAAAGCATTCTTAAAAACACAGTTATGGAGAAGAAACATCACAAACTGAGCATCAAGGATGTGTGGCTTCACAGAATCCACCAGAAGGGAGCATCCTTAGCATGAGGAGTCAAAGTGACAAGGACCAAACTGTGGTCCCACAATCAGAAAGCCACTCTCTCTAAGACACTATCTGGAAACTCTGTGGGTGGAAGTTGGATTGCAGAGTTCGGAAGCATGAAACGCAGGTGAAAACCTGGAAATCTGACAAATCAGAATTTTTTTCTAAGATAGTTCACTGAAAAAACAAATAATAGAGAATACAGAAGAACATAGAGGAGGAGCCAGCAAGCCAGGACCCCTACTGGGCCACCTGCTTCTGTGAATAAAGTTTTATTGAACAGTTGTACCCATTCCTTTATACAGTGTCATGGCTGCTCTCTACAATGGCATAGTTGAGTAGCTGTGGCAGAGAATACACAGTGCACAAAGCTAAACCCATGGACTGGTATGGGGAATAAAGGGAAGATTTTACCCCAGCATTCAGGGTGAGAATGATGGACGTAGCTATAGGAACAGGAAAAGCTGCAGAAACACGAGAGGGATGGCTGACAACTCCCACAATGACCCTTGGACGGAGTGGGTGGGTTGCTACAGGACCCAGTATTTCAAGTATGGAAAAGGAAGATTTTGAAGTTGGAAGCTTTCTGCTTTTACTATAAAACAGGGTTTGAGAAAGTCTCAAAGACTTGGTATAAAAGGATAGACATCAGAGAATCCTGGACTTCAGAGAAACACCCAGACACTTGACATGAACAAGAAATAGGCTTCCCTATATTGATCCATTAAGCATATAGATTTTAACCTGTTAACAGAGTTAAGATTTTCTTAATTAATATTTCCAAGGAGGAAGGTAGAGGCTCTGCATGACAAGGTTGGCTGAAATTACTCCATTTGGTTTTGTACCATTACATAATGATCCTCTGTGTATATGTACACATGTGGTGCTTTATTCTTTAAGAATTTTTAAGCATTGTGACTCTATTAGGTTTTATACTCCCACATGAAAAACAAGCATTAAGCAACTACAGGACACAGTTACTCAGGACTCCTTTAGCTGAATAAATATCAGTAAGAATGAAAATATGGAAATCAGTGAAACATCGAAAACCCGGAAGACTAGAATAAGAATATAAACATGAAATTAACAGTTATAAGAAACTATTTTGTAAGAAGTACAGCTAGAATAAGCAAATCATGAATGAACCCAAAGCCACCCGCCTGAGTGACCCCAAGTGAGAATAAGATTCTCAACCACTGAAAACAAAGATTCAACATATTTTATGGGAGCAGCTTACAACTTACAACTTACTAGCATTTTTCAATATAGATCTCTACTAACCACTCTAGGTTAGTAATAGCTACATGCAAGCTCATTCTGAAAACTTAGACTAAGGATTCAAAATCTTGAGAGAAATTGTGGGTAGAAAATTCTTCTTCTATTACTTTGAGTTACTGCAGGACACTGATGATTGGATTACGGGGCATTTAATATTTCTTTGGTGATATTCTATAAGTATGTAAATCAGAATATTCACACTGAGGTTGAGTTAGAGGAAATAGTGTGAAATAAGTCACAGAATAATAAGTGTGAAAAATGTCACAGATTACTCACATGAACCAAAGAGCTATAATTAGTGTATCTCTGTAAGGACAAGAAGCTGGATGACAATCCCTCTTAAAATGCTGTTTGTAAAACCTTTGTATCAGTCATTTGAAAAATGAGACTTCTCACTTGTATCACACAGTGAATTCTGCATGGGCTCAGGTAGCAGCCTTTCCTGTAAGTGATCAATAAGGGCATTGACTTGGGACATGAGAGAACTCAGAACCTCTTAATATGCTGATTACTTACGAAATCCCCAAACTTTTTTCCCATCCTTAGAGAATTCAATTACATTAAGTGCCACCTATCTTCTTATGGTTAATGGCATTAGATCTCTGTAGCTTATTCAGAGTAGCATTTGCGGAGTCACCTCGGACTTTTGTCATGCTTCTCCATCCCCTTGTGTAATTGCTAAGAGTTGTTCGTCAGGTCTTCCTGAACTGCCTCACAATAGCCCCATTCCACTAGATGAGTATCAAGGACTTAGACATTTGCAAGGACCCACTGACCTGTGACTTTCCTCTAATCTCTCCTGCACGCGAGGAGAATGGTCCTGACATGCCATTTTGCTTCTGTTGGATCAATCCTCAGGATCTCCGAGAGGTTCCTCGTTACCTATAAAGATAAAATTCCTTGATCCAATTTTAGAGACTCTGTGCTCAAATATTTAACTCCCTTCTGACCTTACCTTTCACTCTCCTCCATATAAGCTTCATCCCCACCAATGCAGGCGGTGGACACAATCCCAGAGATCTGTTAATTCTTGCACTTCACTTACAGTTTGTGGTCCCACATTCACTGTCATCTAGAAAATTATGATAAAGAGGGCTATTCCTGCAGTATTATTATACACTGGTGTGTTTCAAGATTCTTTTTTTTCTTTTTTTGGTACCAGATATTGAACCCAGGGGTGCTTGACCACTGAGCAACATCCTCAGCCCTTTTTATTTAATTTTTATTTTGAGAAGGGGTTTTGCTAAGTTGCTTATGGCCTCACTAATTTGCTGAGGTTTGCTTTGAACTTGCGATCTTCCAGTCTCAGTCTCCCAAGCAGCTGGGATCATAGGCATGCACCACTGCGCCTAGTAGGAATTTATATTTCTTAAATTCAAGCTTAAATTTCCATTTGGAGGCCTGTTGTCAATTAATTCACCTTCAGTGACTTACCCAAGCAATCAGTAATATATAATAGCTCATGTCTACATAAATGCTAAACAACAGTTAGAAAACCATGTCAAAAACAGGATTTAAATAATTTTGAACATATGTGTTTTAACTGAGAAAATCAGATAGAATTCACTCAGTAGAGTTATGTGCAATTAATGCCATCTCAAAAGCTCCTTAATTCCAGATTACAAATAAATTACAATGATGCAAGATAAGCATGAATCATCTCACTACAAAATTTTAAGTATATTATTGTATGAGTAATTAATAATTCCTTATAGAACCCTGTGCATAGCACTTGTACCTGGCACTCTGTTAATACTATGTTTTAGGCTCATTTAGGTCCAATCCACATTAATGGCAAACAATATGTAAAGAAGGTGTGGCAACAACCTCCAGGTATTTCCAAAGAAGAACTGTGGGAAAGAATTTTGCAGGTTTGGGCAACTCAGTTCTTAAGTTCTGCTGACAGCACACAATTGGAGATATGTTGGCAATTCTACCTTTGGTGTTGGGCAGGCCTCAAAGCTATCTTTTGTAGAGGTTGGTCACTGATTTCAGACTTCATACAACTTCCACAATTACCTGTTCCTTTGTCTTACTCTGCCTGCTATTTACCTGGAGAATTCATACCATCTACATTTCTACTTTAAGTAATTGGCCTGTTCCATGATGGGGAGAGAGACTTTAGACGTCTTAACACTTTATAGAAAAACATTATAATCTAAATGACTGTTGATTGTACTAACCAGAAATATGAAAGTCAAAAGCACATAGTCCCTTTGTCCCAATCTGCTCTCCACTGGGTGCCTCGTACGGGATCCTCTTTCCATCACAGATGAGCTCCTACCTGCCATCTTCATTTGATTTCTAGAATCAGCCCTAAGGTGACAAAACTTCTTAGCATTTTTGAACTTTATAAAAAGCTCTTTCCCATTCCACATTGACTGAAATTGAGTTCTCCTTCAAAAACATTTCTCTTCCCCTCACTCTCTGGGGAAATTTCTACTCACTTTTGAGTAAGAAAAACATAATAGTTTTTTCCTCCCTAATCCTTCTTCCAGATTCTATGACCAGTGTAATGTCACACACAGCCCTTTCTCTGTAAGTTCTCTGTCTCCCTTCTTCACTGTGTGGTACCTGTCCAGGGAGCCTCCTACCAGCCTTTGCTTATGCATGCCTTTGTTTTTCTCCTCATTCTATTCCATGTTAATATTTAGGTCATAGACCCCCAACTTTAGTGAATATCGTACTTACATATGGGGATTTCTACATATAGTGACTCTTGGAACCCACCAACAGAAATCCTAATTTATTTGTTCTTATACTACCTGAGCATATCTTTTACTCCCACACAACTTTAAAGTGCAAAATTAAGAATAAAAAGGTGTACTGACCTACTACCTAAGGCATCCGTAAAGATGTATTGGGAAGGAAGGGGGGAGGGATAAGGGTGGGTAGGGGTCTCTTGGGGGTAAATTAATTTTCAGAATTTATATATATATATATATATATATGTATATATATATATATATATATCGTTTTGTTAGAAGCATGTTTGATTGTTCAACAAATAAATTCTTATTAAAATAAAAAAGAATAATTGATTAAACTGAATTCACTTCCATCAAAGTGGTACCCAAGAGCCACTGGTGAAAATGACAAAAACCAAATCTGAATTTGTGAACCCGTGTTGACAGGGACTCAACAAAGTTGCAGTCATTCGCAGTGAATTGCCGAGAACTGGGAGTGAGAAAGTCGAAACTATGTGAAAAGTGTTTTCATTAGCGGGTTCATTGCTGGGACCAAATGTCCTACGAGAACAACTTAGAGGAGGACAAGTTTATCAGAGGATCGTGTTTTCGGAGTTTTCAGACCACAGACAGCTGTTTCCACTGTTCTGGCCCCCAGGTGAGGCAGCACATTATGGGGGAAGGGCCCAGTGGAGAAGCTGCTCAGCTCTCAACGGGGTCAGGAAGGGCAGAGAGAGAGAGAATGGCCCAGGGCAGATGCTCCATTCCAGGGTCTGCCCCAGGGAGTGGCTCACCTCTCCTGGCCTCACCTCATCCAGAAAGCCCACTCAAACCGTGATGCACTGATGGGGTTCCAGCTCCCATGATCTGATCATTCCACTTCCAGATATTCCCACACCAACAGGAACTTTCTGAGGGATACCTCTCATTCCAAACCATAACAAACAGGCTCTGAACTTTGAAAGAAGGAGGAAGAGGTTGAGGAGGAGGAGGGAAGAGTGACAATCCAGAGGTCAGGGTTACTGACCTAGGAAGACAGTCTGGCAGAGTATAAGATGTTGGAGATTTATAAGAAAAAATGTCATGACTGGCAGAGGGATTCCCAAAGCAGGGGGAGAGGCTGGCAGGGGTTGACATAAATAGAGGACAGGAAGGTGGCATGGAAGGAAATGTGGATGGGCATTGCAGTGGCCTTGGGCACACTTGTAGGGGACAGAAGGGCATGTGTCTCCTCCTGAGTGTGGTTATTTCACCTCTGAAGTGGAAGGTATGGTGGATTCTGAATATCATGAAAGGAGAGTTTGGGAAGAGACTTTAAGAAATCAGGGAGGCTCCAACTACCTGGGAAAAGCATTGCAAATGCTGATTAGGGATGGGAGAGGATTGTAGGCCTGGTCTTGTGGGATCAAGAGTGGCTTGGATGGCAAGAGGCTACAGCCTTCAGTAACACAGATGTGGAGACTGAAGAGAAGGATCACAGGGGACTGATCTTGATGTGCAGGCTTCCTGGCCAGCAGAAAGCGAATCACAAAGTATGATGGAACCAATTAGACTGACAGGAGAGACATGTTTGGTCTTCATGAAATCCGGCCTGGCAAGAGTAGGGAGGGGTGTCTGGAGAACTGAGAGCTTGTGCGAAGTAAGCGACTGCAAGGCGGGAGGACTTTATACACAACAAGACACCTGCTCTAAGAAGCACAGGCTACGCTTTAAGTATGAGGATGAGTTATTAAAGATTCGCAAAATATAGGCAGTTAAATTTTAGTCTCATTGCTATCACCAGCTGTGTGACTTTGAATAAGTCCTGACATAGCCTGTATTTCAGAATTTTCATCTGTGAGAAATGAGAATTAAACAATGGAAACTTAAGAAGAAATCTCAGTTGCAATATTGTATGATTTAAGTATTGATAAATTATCCCTAAAAGAGAAAATATTCATTTAAGAGTATTCTCAAGGACTGGAGCAGCAGCTTAGTGGTTCCAGCACTTGCCTGGCATGCACAAGGACCCAGGTTCAAAGCCCAGCACCATGTACACAACGGAGTGTCAGAGAAACAAAAGCTACATGAAAAACTAAATAAAATTGATTATCAATTCTCTCTCTCCTCTTTAAAAAAAATTCTTAAGAAAATACGACTTCAAAGATGACGTGCTTTCAGTAGTGACTGGGTTTGGCAAGGCAACATCTTGCGAAATCGTTACTGACCATCTTCTTGGGTGACTGTTTGTTGAACTCCGTTGCTGTTCACTCTCATCTCCTGAAATGTGCTTGCGTTTCTCTAACTCCTAGACTGGCTCCATGCCTTTATTTTCATTCATAGGTTCTTGGCATTATCCAAATATCTTCTACTTGCTTAATTCTCTCTCCTAATACTCTCCCTTAAATATCCCATACACACTCTTGTGGTTTTGACTGACACACACACCCTGATAACCTCAGAGCAGATACTTCTCATCTAGAATTTTCTATAGGGCTCCAGACAGATGTACCATGGTGCCTGTTAGACCTTGGGAACTGAATGCCTCACACACTTCACACTTAGTGCATTTAAAATAGAATTCATTGTTTCACCCATTCCTTTTCTGCAAACATGAGCCCTGATTCTGTCACTGCCCTGGTTCAAATGAGGACAGCCAGTCAGAAAATCAGATCAAGCTATCCTGCTTCTCCTTTCCTCATGCCCTGAATTTAATTCTCTTCCCAGGTCCCATGGTTGGGATGAAACAGCACCTGCACCTGTGCATGTTTCCACCTCAACAAACCTACCTTTACCTCTGGGGTTTGGGCTTTGTTTCTGGACTGAGCTATGGACACGGCCTCACTGCCTCACTGAAGTTCTTTCTACTCCCAGATGATGCACCAAACTCTTTCCAGAATTAACATTCCCCTCGTTAAAAACCATAGTGTTACTCACAGTAAACGATTTTCATTGATACTCTATTCATAAGAAAAGAGATTCGCCAGCTTTAAAATCTAATTCCTATCAATGTTATGCACCTTCTCCCCACACACTGAGTAAGAAAGCAGAGCGACTTGCTGTGTCGTGCTAATCCTGTGCTGTTTCATTTATCATCTTGTTGGTGTTGACCTTCACTCTTCTTTGAAGCCCTTCTCCCATTGTCTGCTCCGATGATCCCCACTCATCCGTCAAGGGCTAGTGGGGACATTAATGCTGTGCAGGAGCTCCAGACTGCAAATCTCTTCATGTCCATGCTTTCCAGGGCTCGCCAAGCACTCAGAAAGTATTTAATCATGATGACACTTGGCAAAGCCAAGACATACCGATGATTTTGCCCTATAGATTCAGGAGTGAGTGTGGCTGGAGTTGAGGACAGCTCTGATAGAGCTTGCACGTGGCAATTGTGCCAGTGGATTTCATCCGGGGTAGATCTGTCTATTCAGGGAGCTCTGAATCATAGATTTTCTAATGCAGTAAAGAAGAAGGAGAAAGAGGAGGAGGAGGTGGGAGAGGAGGAGGCAGCTATGACGTAGGGCAAGCAGATCTGGTTTATAATCTTCCTGTTTTGACCATTTGCCCCTCAGCAAGCATTCCCCAGCCTTGTAGCAGCATTAGCTTAATTTTGCTCAAGATGAGGGAATCAGTCCTCCTTCACTGAAGAACTTAGAGCTTTAAATGAAGCTACCGCCAATTATAAGGTCTTAGGTGAGCCAGTTAACATATTGTCTTCCTTTGGCTACTGTACTTGTTTCAGAGATGTGCATGTGAACTCAATTGCCCAACTAGAAATTCCTTTGTGGATGCCAGCGAAGAAGCATGCACCCTTACAAGGGCAAGCTGCCCTCTTCAATGCCCTAGGATCCTCAACTCCACCAACATCAAGGAGAAGAGGGCCGAGAGCTAGATAGAAGCTATCTGCATTCACTTGGTCACATCTGCTTTGCCATTTGAATGATGGATGGCATTGGAAGAAATGTTTGTCTTGTTTCTTTTGATTGTATTCATTAGAGAAATTCTGGATCCAAAGACACCAGGATTGACTTGTGCTGTCAGTATAAAACTAATAGATGACTGTGAAAATTCTCTGAAGGACTCTCAATGCTGTTTGGTGGAGGAGAATATTGGGCAAATTATTTCTTCCAGCTGAGTGGGGCACTGACTGAAGAGGAAATTTGCACAAGAGAACTGCAGAATGCTTTTTTCCTCAAATTCTCTTCTTTTCATTATTTAAATGCTTACTTGTGGGAACAATATGAAGAGAACCAGGGCAAGAGTGTTTATTACGTATGCAGAAATGAATATACCTTAATGACTTGATCACATCAATAGATATCTAATTTCATTGTTAGGGTTGTGTTATTGTTTACTTAATATTGTATTTGCATAAATTGGAGCAATTTGATTTTTCTCATTGTTTCACAAAATAGCACTTTCGGATTAACAGCTCAGAAAAGAAGTCAGCGAATAATAACTGATTTTCTTCCAATTTAAGAGACAGTAAAAACAAGAAGAAATGTGAAGTTGGTTAAGTCCAGTCTCCAGGATGAGTCTAGGAACAACTGAATAAATCCTTCCTAAAAATTGTATTTAATTGCTAGTAATAACATCACACTGATATAGAAGTCACACACATATTTCATAAGTATTCTCTGTCCTTTTCTGTGTAAGTCACTGAATCTTTAAAGTGGAATTATTTAACCATGATACTAAGACAGTAAATAATACCTGTCCAAAGTTCTAAATGATTTATAGAAATTGTCTGGACTCAACTCTCCTGTTGCTCTTAGTGCCATTCTTTCTCACTGGCTATATTTGTTTTATTTTATGGTATGTCTAAGGCAAATATGTTTACTTCTTTTTCATTTTGCTTGACACTTCTGCACCCACAAATTTCTTTTACTAAGTTTGTGCACTTTCGATTTATTCAATGTTCTTTTCTGATCGTGAGCTGCATTCGTTTTCGTTTTTAACATTGTTCCTTGCAATTGTGATTTGATAACTTCTTTCATATTCACCTTCTCAGTGAGAATGTTGCTTGGGCTTCATCCTCCAGTTCATTAGAGGTGAGAAGAGTCCCAGTTGCAGTGAAAGTTTGCACTGGATTTCCTTTAGAGTCTCTTTGCAATCTGATGTCCTTATTTAAAAATGCATAATGCACATTGGATAAATTAAATCCCCTAATATTTCAAGGACTCTGGCCTCACATTTAATCACATAACTGATGTGATCACTCGTGAGTCATTACCCTTTTGAACTGATTGCTGGAATATCCACATTCTGTAACTATAGGTTCAGTCTCCCTGGAAAGAAGTTGGAGGAAGGAATCTAATACTGACAAGGTAGCTCATAAATTGAAAACAATATAATTTGAGACTCTAGACAGTAGGGAAAATAATCCACTCAGTACAAAGATGAAAATATTAAACATAAAATTATAATTTTATATAACTTCCAATTTAAATTCTCCCACTTACATTGTGGGAAACCACAGCCTAAGATTCATGTTGTGTGGGGTTGTATCACTGAGGACTTAGGTTTTATCCACAACATCACAAAAAGAAAGAAAAAGACTCATGTCGTTTTTACAAAATTATGTAATTACCTAAATTTCTTGTCAGTTGTCTTACAGTGAATACTTGCCTAAACTTCATATAATTCTTTTGTACATCTAATATTAAAGGGAATCTGTTAACTTAGTACCTCCAAAGGAGAATAAAAGTAGTAGCTGGAAATAAATTTTAGCTTTTTTAATCAAGCTGTGTAGTTTAATGAAAGTGCAATAGGCTTAATTTCATCGAAAAACTATCACTATATGGACGAAAAAATACTCTATATTTCCTCTAAAACAGAGAAAAGCTATCATTAAAAACGCCTTCTAATGCATGCAGGTAAGTACTCGGATCAGAATAAAGTTCTGGATGAACAGAAAGAAACATGAGGAGCTTCTCATGAAGTCACTATGAATGCAGAGCAGGTGACTTTTGTGATCCTAAATGAGTACCCTTTCATTAGGGGTCAGCAGAGGCCTCAACCAGAGCAGCTGGAACTGGAGTCTCCATCTCCACTGCAAGTGTCCCTGCCTTTCTGTTAGTAGAATTTGTTCCCCAGCCTGTCCTGCAAGACAGTGGACCAGTCTGTAATGATTGTCCCTTCATTCTCTTTTACCTGGAAAACACTTTCCCAATCACTAAGGCAATTTTCTTTTCAGTTATAGCCTACCTTCATATAATTTCCATATGGCTTGAAAGATTACAATGGAGACAGGCTGCTGCTGCATCCTCAAGGTATAAGACCTTTGTATTTAACCATTTTATACGAATTACTTGCAGTTCCTGTGTGTTATGGTTTGGAAATGCGATGTCCCCCAAATGCTCATATGTTAGACAACTCATGAATGTTCAGAGGTGAAATGATTAGATTATGAGAGTTGAAGCCTAATCAGTGTGCTAATCCATGGATATGGATTAATGGATATGGATTAATCCACTGAGATGGGGAGTGACTATGGATTAATCCACTGAGATGGGGAGTGACTGTGAAGGAGGTGGCCAGCTAGAGGTGTGTCTTTGGGGTTTATATTTTTTACCTGATGAGCAGAGCTCCCTATTTCTTGTTTGCCATGTCCTGAGCTGCTTCCTTCTACCATGATATTCTGCCTCACCTTGAGACCAGAGCTATGCAGTCAGCTGTCCATGGACTGAGACCTCTGAAATTGTGAGCCCCACAATTTTTGTTTTCCTCTTCTGTTACAGCAACAAAAACTCTAACTAAAATCCCAAGCTTTGTGGAAGATGGATTATTGTTAACCATACTCCACTCCCCTGTGGTAGACCACACATCAACAGCTTTGCTGTGGCTCCAGGATGAATGGTGTGACCATTCCCATCCTCCTCTTTTGATCTAATTAGGTGGGATTATGTGGTAGGGTTGTCCTAAATTCCTCTTGCTGCATTTGAAGAGCACACTATGCCTGGGTTGTTCCTAGCACTTCAGTCTGTGCCTCAGGATGAAACCCAATGAGCCAAGTTCATCCACCATGAAGCCCAAACCAGACACATCCACTCAGCAAAGTCAAATCAAGAGAAGCCAAAACTTAGCAAGGTCATAAATCACAACAACATTTTTGGAGATATGAGTAGGCAGCATTATGGCATTATTATGGCAATATTTGAAAAAAAACACCTAGAGTTGAAAGTTTTGGGTTTCATCTTTTAAATCAACTGTTTATTCATCTGAAATTAAATTCTCTAAAATTAATATTTCATTTTTTAAAAGTGTTTCCCAGATTTAATGTGCCTTCTTCAGTCTATTTGCCATCTTTTAATTTTGGCAGTTATTGAGGTAATTGTGCTATCGTGCATGAATTATGCTTGCAGCTGCCTCCCACCCATGTCAGTTTCTGTGTGCAAGCCCTATTAGATGCGCCTTACACACGCATAATCCCAAAGCCATCCTAAAGTAATATTGTGTGATGGTGTCCCTACTTCTAAAGGGTAGGGAAAGGACATTGAATTATTTTGCTTTCCAGCCTCTTTCACAGAGGAACATTTAAAGAAAAAGGAATTGGAAGATACACTGAGAAAACCAGGTCAGACGCCTTACTTCAGATTCACTCTTATACTAGGAAAAGAAGGAGAAATTATTTAAATCATAGATTAATGTTGTAGCTGCTATTAATGTTGTAGCCAAAAAGTATTTCTCACTGATGTGATAATTTAGCATATATCCCACAAAACCCCATAGTGTTTTCAGAACAGTCTCATACCTAGGATGTTGTAAACAGGACACATCCTGACAGGCCGCCACAGTCGCTTTTCCTGTCAAGAAATCAATGCACTTAACTCTTTTGTCCCTGTATTCTGGATAAACGCACACTGAATTGCCACCATGTTTATTATTTTCCTTTGGAGGAATTTGATCTGGCCACAAGACTACCTCCTATGTAAAGGTATGTGCTGCCGTTTCTAATTATTCCATGAAATCTGCCAAAGCTGTTTTACATTTCAGCACAGTCTGTATTTCTATCTCTCACAAAGAAATTGAAGATTTTTTAATATCTAACTAATATATTTTTTAAAATATTCCTACTTAATTTCTCTATTATTCCCCATTTTAGCCTAAAGAATTAGTAAAAGCTCACTCTTCATCTTATATATGAGATATATAAATATTATTAATGTATCTTCTAACAAATATAAGATTAATATTCTACAGTCCCAAGACTCCTATTTAGGTGCAATAAACATTTAATATAATACTTGATTTTGTTTGATAACATCACTACAATGGAAGATGGAAATAATACAATAAGAAATGTAAATATTTTCTAAGGTATTTAAACACTCAATAACTTCAGAAAATATAATATTTGACTACCATGAAAGGGAAACAAGTAATAACAAATTTACCTCATACCAATTCTTAACTCATTTCATAAAGTTTTGGAATAAGAGTTTGAATAGCAGTTCCTCTTCTGCTGTTAAAGTCAATGGTTTTGAATAAATGACTTAACTTTGAAAAGTATTAACTTTTAAAATTAAGGAATCCTACTAGTTTGGTGGAGACTCATCAGGGAATTCATTTAAAAATGATTGGCTTTTCTTCTGCCTCCATGGTTCAAGAACCTGGGCATTAGCACAGCCCCCAGATGACTCCGGACATATCCTTGGTGGCAAACCTACAGATTTCAATCTGACGAACTCTTGGTCAGATAGTCATTCTATGACTCCAAGTTTTCTTCTTAACAAGGTAGGCAGTTGGAGATGGTGCTTCATTTCTTCATTTCTTTTTTTCTTCCTTTCATTTTTTGTTTTTATTGTACTGAGTCAAACCCAGGACCTCCCATACACTAGACAAGTGCTCTACCACTGAGTCACATCCCCAGCTCCCCAGTTCTTAATCATTAAATATAAGCCTCTTATAAAACTTTAGTTTCCCTTCTTGGGAGATTCAAAACTCAAGGCTGACTCATAAAATAATGCACTGTTGTATCATTTGGGATCAGAGATAACTGGGAAATCCACGAGCCTTAAACTTAGGTTAGATTGCTGCAGGATAGAAATCTGGAAAGGCCCAGAAAAGAAGGAAATAGTAAGAAGATTTCCTGGCAGTTTTAATGAAATACTTTGAAATTGCTTTGGTGAATAACTACAGTGTTCCTTCTACAAAGGAAAGTGAGGTCGGAAGACACCATCTAATAAATGAGGAGATGGTTTACAGTTAAAGGTGATCTTTGGGCAATAGCTTTCTCTTGCAGCATTAAGCATTGGCTCTGAGACCATTTTCCAAGCTCACATTCCAAATCAGATACCTGGAAAAACTTGAACATGGACAACATTCTTTTCAATGTCAACTTTTACGCTTATTTATTTTTGGAGTGCTTTCTTTTGTTTAAAGTACAGTAGCAAGCATGCGCAAGCCCCAAGTTCTGTCCTCATCTCTGGGAAGAAAAAAATACAGTAGGAAAAGTTTGAATGAGAGTAGAAATTCAATCACTGGTTAATTTTATTGTTCAGAGAAAAATCAAAGAATCTTAGAAAACTATTCTTCTATATAGACAGGAGAAGGTTTAGGGCCATATGCAGTGGAACTCTGAGGACAGAGCCCACCAGTAGGCTAATAATAAAAACCTTATGTCTGGATAACAAGTTAGGGGATTTCTTACAAGATGAGCTGGCAGCATCAGCACTTGCTAACTGTTAATGGCAGCTTTTCAGTTTTATATTCACTTCTGGAAAGACAGAAAATGATAAAGGGTCAGTAGGGACCCAACACCTACCAAGAGCTCCAGGACCCCTGGTACCAAAGCACATTCATATTTAATGCATTACATTAAGGGCTCCCAGAGTAAATATTTTCCATTCCCCCCATACTCATATTCCCCATATATAGACAAATTAATGAAGGGAGATTCTGGAGCTGTACATAAATATTCAACTAGTGTCTGTATTTAGGCCCCAGCTTACAAATAACTAATGGTTGGCTGAGCCAAAATAACCACATAAGCTAGACATGTAGAAGGATTGCTGATTTCATTTATTACACCACCTGTGAGCCTCCTCAGGGAAGGGCGGCTAGTGAAATATTTTGGTGTGCTGACACAATTTTGTACTTGTTTATGGGGCTGCACCAGCCTATTCCTAATTTCCTGTTGTAATTCTTTGCTTCAAAGGCCAGCTCCGCACATGGGAAGAATATTTTCTGCAAACACTCTTCTCGCCGCTCTGCTGTCTCTGTCTCTGCAATTGCCTCTCTGGGTATTCTCTTCCCCTTTATGCCTTCAACAGTCAGAAGGGATTTAAATTAGCATTTGGGGAAGAGCAAAATCAAGGGCTGTGGAAGTTTCAGATTGCTATGTCTATTACCTAGCTGGATTTCTTCTTGAATATGTGGGAGAAAACTGTTCTGATTCATTAGCTACGTACAAACCAGTAAGAGCCTTGACTCCAAGGTATTTCACAAAAATGTCCAGTGGAGAGCAGCCCATGCTACTTTTGAGCTTCCGACCTCTCCACAAACCTGCCTGTATCCTAAAGCAGGGTGTAGATGTAATGCAGGCAGCTTGAGAACACCAGAACAGAACCTTTCAGAAGCCTGACAGCATCGACTCCCAGAGCAGTGGTTATTGAGTATTTTAAGGATTCTTATTAAAATGTGCTAATGGCAACTGGGAAATTCAACATTACTAAAATGAGAAAGGAAGGCAGCCATTTCTGTTATCATATATATCAAAGACTATCCAAAGGATATTATTATGACACTCAGCTTTAATGTACTTGTGTTGTTCACCAAATACAATTTCAGCATTGATTGGATATGAGATGACCTGCTTAGTATAAATATCTACAGCACTATTTTTTGACTTTAGAAGTCTCCTTAATTTTAAGGATTGATAATTATTTCCAAAGATATGTATCTCTGACAATGAGTGTTTCAACTTTCAATTATTCAGCTCCAGTAGGCCAGTTCAATGGGATCCGTCACTTAATCAAAGGCAAAACAAAAAGTGTCATTGGCTTTTCTGATGATTGGACAAGGTAGGAAAATAATGACCTGAATAAGGTTGAGTTAGAACAGCGCAGTGGAATTGCCAGCATCTGGAAACTTTCCCTCAAAGTAATTTCCACAATTCACTGACTGCTGATGAACTGAAGTATGCTTCTTTTAAACAATGACCAATTTCAATGCATACCAATGATTTTTTCCATTCTTTTTTTCAAATAAATTCTGGTTTCGTAATAAAACATAAATGCTTTTAAAATGCCTGCCCAGTGGGTTTAGAAGGCTTTTAGAAAGAAAATGAACATGCAAATAAAAATGATAATTAGAGTCCAAAGGTCACATTGCTTAACTGGTAATTTGTTTATTGTGCTTAAATATTGCAAAAGGTTTTCTGGTGTATGCATATCATGTTGTACCATATGTGCTTACACCAAAATAATTGCTACTTCCTGAGATTTTGAATCAATCTCTTCTTTTTTTGTACATGCCCTAATAAAGATAACATTATTGAAACTGTCAGTGTGAATGTGCAGGCTAATATTAAGTATATTTCTTCCTGAACTGTATTTTTTTCTTGTAATATATACATTCTTATCTGTGTTTGAAGATTTAAGGTGTATTTTCCAAAGACTCTCCTAAAGAAACTGAACTTTTTTTTGTTTTATCTAATTATCTAATAAATTAATACAACAAGGGAGCTCATTAAATGCAAACGAGGAAGAGGGAAAAGGTGTTGCTAGAACTTAATTAGCAAGATACAAAGATACCAATTAACACCTATAGCTTAGGATAAAAAACAACTTTTTTCTTGTGGCAGCATCAAAAAATAAAATCACAGCTGGTTGCACATATTAAGTGGAGTGAAGATGAGTTTCAGTGTTCTGTGATATTAAGGCCTGGGAGGAAGTAGGAAGAGGGAGGGGAAAACGCAAGAGAGAATTCTCTAGGCAGGTCAATAAAGCACATTTTGTTGATTTCAGTGCCTTCTGTTCAGGTGTTTAGAAGAGAATATATGTTTAAAGGGAAAATTCTATATAGATTCCGAGCCAATAACATTTTATTGTTTTTAGCCCTTTGTACAGACATCTGCTCTGAGAAGCACTAAAACATGAGGTTTATAATAACATCTCTGTCAATTCCATCAATAATTTGTTTCTCAAATCTTACAGTGTAATAAAATAAACTTCATAAGTCACCAATCTTAGATTCTTCAGTTTAAGGAAGAATGAACTCATTAGAGGGTTTTCGTTGGGGTTTTATGAAGGACTATGAAGAGTTCAAAGTCTCCACCCACCAGTGTCATCTGATGAAACATGTATAATCCCACTTCAAGGAAAAGCTGAAGTACCAGGAATTTGGTGCTTTTTAAGGTCCTTTCAGCTTGGTCCTCACGCTTAAGCTGACCAAGTCTATAATCAAGGCAGAGAAGTTAAGCCCCAAGTGTGAAGTCAGGGTGCTGGGCTGGCCTCAAGAAATAAGAGGCCATGGTACTGTTTACTTAAACTGTTCTGCCAGTCTTTCTTTGAGTAATATTTTTATTAAAATTTAGAGAAAAAAATCACAAGCTCAGAACTTATACCTCCCTCAGACCCTCATCCCTGTGCCTCACCATGGCATCTTCCATGTGCTCCCTCCCTGTGCCTGGGCACTCACCCCTGCATGCTCCTGGGTGCACAAGCTGCTGACCTGAGGCACCAGCATCCCTTCCAGCCTCAGTGTGCAGCATACCCTGGGCAGAGGACACTCCCTTAACCACAGTGCAGCTATGGTTTTAGGAGATGTGCAGAGGTGGGCTGCTTGCATCTGCGTGGCCACCCATTCCATCCTGGAACTGGACCCAGCAGTGTTATTCACAGCATGGACCTTGCGCCACATTTCCTTGAGATGTCCCTTCACCTCCTTTTAAAGTGGAACTGGTCCTCAGACTCTCTGTGTTTGGTGGCTTTGGCATGTTTGAAGAGATTCTAACAACAGCCTGCTCCTTGCTCTGCTTCCTAATGACTTGCTTCAGGAGGTACCGCTTCCCGCAGGGTACTAAAGCTTCCTTCTGGGAGGTTCGGAGTGGGAGCCATGCCATCCAACTGACCCTCACTGATAATGCCGAAGACATTTAGATGGATTTTATTTAGTTTATTCATCGTTTAGATCTAATAATTTTAAAACTCTCTGATTTTAGTGAATCATTGTTCTAGATGTGAAATACATATAAGAACTTAAATGTAGTATCTTGTATATTAATTATATAAAAATAATGTACTTATAATCTACTAATATTAATTAGTAATATATGATAAGCTCTAGATTATGACTTTGAATCTATTTTAAAGCACCTGTGCCAGTTTCATTGAAATAGTCACTTAGAATTGAAAACTTGGGACTTAATGGGTTAAGGGGGCTATGTTACATATGCTGATCAAACTACAAGTATTTATACTTTAGACTTCTACTGGAAAATCCTACAATATCAACAACTTAATTTACATGTAGGTAAACAAACATTTTCAAAAATTTTATTGATTGCAAAATTAAAACATCTTAAAAATCCACTGTTCTAAAAGTCGGAAGATTTTTTAAAAAATCTGCAATCTGTACCAATTTAAATTGTGTAGTTTATTTTCCAGAAGGCCACGTCAACACACATACACACTCAACAAGTGATTAACTATATTTCTCTAGCAAGAGACTTTTTCCCCAAGTTATCATTAATGAAAAAATGGTTGGTTGCTGACTAACTAATTGAGGAGATAAAACAATTATGCCTAAGTGGAGTATAGAGTGAAAATGTGTGTAATAATAATCAAAGTATGGATAATATGGTATTCTTCAGCTAAACTCTTCTCATTATAAAAACTCAGATCAAAAATCAAAATGACTCCAACTGCCCTCTAGGTCGTGATTTTTATGTGTTCTTTTCAGTATTTTACCTCCTGTTCTGATCTGAACCAAGTGGCTTCTAAGTGAGCTAATGATGATTCTGAAACATGCTGCCAATGAACTCCTGCATTACAGCCACTGTTATTTCAGTTCTGATATATTCTTGTCTTGTTTCTTTTCTTTTGTTTGCTTAAATATATTATCTTAAATCAATTTCTCCAGAAATTTATTTAAAAAGTATTTACTCAGTTCTCGCAAATCTAAACCTGTGAATTCTAGCTCTTAGAATGATAATTTAGCTAAATTTGGAATTCGTCTCAAAATTATGTTCCCTGAGTACCTCTGCAGGCACTGCTCCTCTGTGCTCTAAATCCACAATCACCACAACAGTTGCCAGGGAGTTTCACTTCCTCTTGAGATGCAGGACTTGAAAGAGCATTATAGAAACACCTCAATGACGAGAAAAAGTTGGAGGCAGTAGAAAAGCAGATCTATTCTTGAATCATTGGAGAGCCCAGATCGCACAGCAGTCTAAAACCCAAGGAGAGACAGACCCTGGCAAGAGAAATGGGCTGACGGATCAACTGCCTGGGAGCAGAAGGAAGGACGTTGTCCCTTTCTACTGAGTGGGACCAGCCTCCAGGATGGCGTTTGCCTGACAGAACGTGGTGGAGGTATTCCTCACCAGTTTCTATGCCCAGGTCTCCAGGACCTGGACATACTGTGCTTTGGAAATGCTGTCTCAGAGCTGTGGCTACCACCCCGGGCTGTCTCTCCTTAGCCATCCCCAGTGGGGGAGCCACACATGGACAGGGGTCAGCAGTACCACCAAGTATAGCCTGTGTGCCACCCTGACGGGGTGCCAGGTGTCCAAAGGAGTCTTTGTGCCAGTTGAACACAACCTGGTGATCTCAGTAGTTACATAAACAGCAAAAAACCCCAGCTGAGAACATCTCTGGATTCTGAACCACAAAATGGTGAGATGAAATAAAGGATTCTTGTTTTAAGTTGTAAATTTGGGGTAAATTTCTTATGCAGCAATAGTAAGGCTGATGGAAAGTGTGTTATGTTGTTTTAAATTGATTTTGAATATTTAAATATAGGTAATATGATATGCAAATTCAGTATGAAGTATCTGACCAATCAATATTTGATGTTCTTGGACCTAAAAAAGGTAACTTTATAAGTTTCAGCCTAATATAAGTTTTGAGATGTACTCTAGGGGAAAAGTTGATCTAATGAGGAACATACAACCTGGGATGGCTGACTGGTAGGAATTCTAATCCAAAACCTGGAGCAGGAAGTGGCAAAACCATGCTATCCATTTTTATCTCTGGGGATACCAGAGGGTTGGCTAAGTACCATGATTAATAAAGTAAACATTATTTTAATTCAGGAAATACTAATGTTTAAGGTGTGTGGACTGCCAGAACGTACATCACATGCGACCCCACCATTTCAAAACAGATCATAAGCACCTAGCGAATTTGAGAGTCTGAAGGTTTTGAGACGGTGCCCAGGGCTTGGTTTCTGAAATGGCTTTGGATCCAACTGCTGATTCGATAATTCTAGTACAATTATCTGACCATAACTTTAGTTGAATTCTGTCCTTAGACTATTTTGTCCTCTGGCTTGAGTAAACATTTTATGGTATGTGCAATTAGAAGACATAAAAGGCAGAGAGCTAGGACTTCATTAAGCTCAGTGCAATTGATTTTGTCCCTGCTTCATAATACATGTCTGCACATACAGCAGGATTCTGTCTGAGACTGCAGGAAAGAGACCTTTAATTCTTACACACTCCTGCATATGGACTACTAAAAATATTACTCAAGAGGACCTAATCATTGGGAATGAAAAAAATGAGCTTTGGGCAGATTGACAAACCATCTCCTCTGGCCTCTGACAAATTGAAAGAAGAATTTTACTTTGGAGACCCAACAGATACGCTGGCAGCTTGGTTTCAATCACAAACAATGCTGCAGCATTGGACCATAAATTCCACGTTGGTCTCTCCTTAGGTGATGGAATTGCAGAGTTAGCCTGATCTGCAGTTCTGTTGAAACACTCACATTCAATTACTCACTCTCTTTGAACCCAGTTCTCACTTTCTTTCCGCTTACCTGCAGAGTCCCTCTTGCCTTCCCCCCCTTAGGAGATGAGCACCCTCTTGCTCTGCTGCAGTCTGTCAGGGTGCTCCAGATGTGCCTGCTACTTCCACGACAATTTTCACACTCTTGACGTTTTCTATGTATTCGTGAAAACTTAAGCAAGACTTGGAAGGTAAGTAAACAAACGCTTGTTCAGTTTGCCTTCTGGAGTCCCTATTTGCATTGAACAAAAGCATTTTATTTCCATACAGTGTTCTTCCAATTCCTGGGGGATGTTCTTGCTCTGTCACTTACGCTGTCCACAAATGATCTGTTTACTGAATACTTTACTATGACCCAAGTGCTCCGATCATGCATGTTACCCATAGTTATAAGCTTAGTACTCTGAAACCTAGATATTTCTAATTAAATAAGTCATGTTCTAAAACACAAATATGGAATTAAGCTTGTTGGAGCCCAGGGAAAGGCTATGTACTTCAATCTATGAGAAAATTGAATGTTTCACGGAAGAGAATGTCAGATTGAGTGTTGAAGGGTGAGAGAAAGTTTGACAAAGACCGGGAAGGTGGGACATTGCAGGCAGAGGATGCAGAAGGAAAATGGCTCATCTGAGTATTTGAAAACCATTAAATGTGGCTAGAAAAACAGATGCATGGTGAAAACAGTGTCAGAGAAGATTAGAGAAATGAAAGAGCTTTGCCGAGGATCTTCACCTTCATCCTGGAGCTAAGGCTGAAATGGGGAGGAGGCCCTGCATTTCGTGACTCCCACCCTCATTGTCACATCCTATTATAACACCCTCTGTCACACATGTGTCTAGGAACACTGCGCAAGGGTATTGTACAGTTGTCACGGTTTGTACAAAGGCTAGATGAGGAAAAAACAGGACGGAGATGCCTCTGCAGATGCTGTGAGGAAAGAGATCCAATTTCATAGCTGGCTGAGTGAGGAAAGAAATGTCAGGAAGAAATCATACAATTGGAAATTAAACAGAAAGAAAAAGGTGAGTGGCGTGTCATGGAGGAGACTCGGGAGGCTGAGGCAGGAGGATTGCAAGTCCGAGGAGGCCAGCTGCAGCGATTTAATGAGACCCTGTCTCAAAATAAAAAGGACTGAGGGTGTGTCTCAATGATTAAGTGTCCCTGTGTTCAATGTCCAATTAAAACAAACAAACGAAAAAGAAAAAGAAAGAAAGCAAGCACTGGGGAATAAGAAAGATGAGAGAAAGATGGTGTGATTTGCTGATTGTAGATACTGACCTTTCATACTTCAAAGACAGACTTACCAGGAGTTCACAAGGTCCCAACTCCAGCCATAAGTGTGATTTGCCATGCGTCTGAAGCTCTGGAGAGGGAAGGATTGGGAAGGCAGCAAGGGCTGGAGCAGCATCGCACCGAGCTGAAAGTTCTTGGGGTCTGCACGCGGCAACAGAATGCCAGGCTCAGGGTCGTGCTAAATCAATGCTTGCGAAATGGAAGGCAGGGAGGATGGTGTCACTCAAACTGCGTGTGGAAGGACTGAGGAGCACAGAAGACAATGACTGGGTTCCAGCAGGACAGGACTGTGAGGGACTCAGCGGAAAAGATTTGACAATAAAACAGGGAAAAGTGACAGAGAAACTGTCCAGAAGGTGTCATTTCAAATGTTGTCACATCCTGGATGAGCTGTGATACCACCGAAAGAAACCGGACAGTAGAGACGAGGGTCCAGAGCTGAGAGAGCATCAGCACTGAGCCTGTGGCAGGTGTGGCCACACAGGGACGGTGGCCGTCAACACAGCCTGAGGTAGAAAGGCGAGCGAGAGCAGGTGCGTGTACCATTTGTCGTTTTGTTTCCTTTTCAGGGGAAGACAGCATGTAGATGATCTCCACTTCCCCCCTAAGTGCTAACTCCAGAAAAGCACGGAAACCCCAGCGTCCCCTGGCTCGTCCCAGCTCGGGGACAACCGTGACGCTCTGGGTGCTCTCGTCCATCCGCCTTGCGCAGCCCTCCAGCCTGTGAGCTCCCTGCAGGTCCAGAGTGTCAGGCTCACAGCTGCAAGGAGTGCAAATAGGAGCCGGATAGCTCAGGTCCTGACCTCTCCACCACGCGCAGAAAACAGCTCCATTCCAGAGGTTAAGTTGCGCGCTTCAAACTGACTTAGCCAACAGATCGCTATGGACCCTCAGAGTTCACGGTGGCTAATATGACAGTGGTTAAGGACATGGGCTTCAGACTGGGGTTTATTCTGACATTTCTTTGTTGTGTAAGTCACCAAAATGCTCAGATTCATTTTCCTCATCTGCAAATTAAGGACAATAAAAATGCTGGCCTGATATGACATTATAGCAAATGAAAAAATGCAAATTAATACCTTATCATAGAGTTAAATCAATGTTAGGTGTCAGTAGAAACTAATAAACAAGCTATTAATTTTAGTTCTACAACGATTATTTTATATATGTTTATATGAAATATTTGGACCTAGCAGTCCCATAACTCCATAAAAACTATTTGGAGTAATGTGATAGCATCTCAGTCTGTACCAAGTGGACACTGGACATTTTGAGCCCAACTGTTGTGTTTTGTTATGGCAACATGAACATTCAAAGATTTCAGAATGTGCATTGAATTAAATACACAGTGACTAAAATGTCAGATAAGTTACAGAATAAAATCTGATTAATAATTCTTGAAATTTCTCATATACCATTGGAAAAAAGCTTTGGATTCCCTTGGTCTCAGAATAAAAAAATAACCAAGCTTTCTGATCAAATTAGGTTAATTTTCTCTTTGGCAATAATCGTGTTAACTCAAAGGTGTTACTTTAAAAATTGAGACAGGTAAACCGAATTGATGATAAAAATTTTTGCACATATCAGGATGCCTAACATTTGAGTTGAAAGTTCTTGGAATAAAATATCTAAATTTTCTGATTTCAACATATATTTCTAAATATCATTCCAGAAACCCTTACTTTTCATGATGCAGGAGGGTGTGACATAGTAGGAGGAAAAAAATTTCAGAAGAAACTCCCATCCCAATCTAAGTCCTCCAAATGGCTCTGTGACCCTGGTCAGTTCAATGAAATTCTCAAAATGTCTGCTAGCTAGAAAATGGGAAAAGAGTGACATTGAATTCATTTTTCTATTATTGGCATGGTCTAAGAGAGGGTATGGGAAATCATTTTTAAGTTCTAAATACTGTTAAAAATTGGAGGTAAAGGGGGAGTTATCAATACCATGGGGTACACTTAACTCCCAGGAGAAGCCAAAATAAACTCAGGCAGGCATATAAATCTTGAAATTCTAGTGATTAAAATACATGCATATGGTCATCTATACCTGTAACATGGGGGAATTACAGAGGAGATATGAGATCCGGGAGTGGGTGAAGGCAGGGAGATCCAGGACAAGGATCCGGTTTAAGCAACTCTGCCATTACATAGGCATGTGTGACTGTGAACCAACAAATCCCTTTGATATGTAAGTCTGTGTTGAACCAACAAGAAAAGAAAAAAAAATCAGAACAAAGAAGAGTTGGGTAACCATTCCATATTTTACTTGATTCTTTTAAAAATGATGAAAAGAAATACAAGTGCGTGTCTGTCAAATGTCCTCGCCACATCATGCTGCAATGTACTTGGGTACTGTTTAATGATGTGTGTTTAACGTGGACTAGAAAAAGCAAAATTATTTTTCATCTGATGCCTTAACTTCATGCTATAAAAACAAAGACACTTCAACACCCCCACAGTGAGCGCCTAGGTTTTGGCAGCTTCGCACCATCAGTGGCTATGTCTCACACTGTCTTTGCCTCACCCCCATCACCTACTTGACATCACGGATGTGGGCTCTCTCCCTGGGGACAGCGATCCAGCATGCATCTCCTGAAATCCGGTGTTGTACATACAAAGCAAACACCCTGAACGTTGTGTTTGTACATTTCAACGTGCATGTGTGGACTCTCTTCTTTGTCTTCAGTGATAATTCTAATTCTGTAGCAACTGCTCTCACCTTTTGTGTTCTCCACTGTTTGGAATGATGAATAACAGCTCACGTTGTCTCCCGAGAATTGCTTATCACAAGATTCAATCCACTTTTAGAGATTCAAGTTCATTGGAAATTTTTTCTCCTCTCTGATATGTTTGTTAAATCATGTGTTTGTGAAATCATCATTTGCAACTTCTAATTTGTAGCACTAATTGCATCTGCTTTGAATTCTGTATGAAATCATCTTCACAAAGCTGCACAATTTACTGCATCACATTTACGAGCTTTCCCTCACCTTGCCTTTTCTGTTTCGTATAGTTTTTAAATGCTGAAGCAAGTTGAAAAGGAATGTTTGTTTCTATGGGATAATTATATTAAACTTCATTATTAAAATATTCAAAAATATTGAGGTATTTAATGAGTGTTTTGTAGCAAGTTGAATATATATTATCAGAAAATCTCTGTGTATCTACTATTGTTTATATAGTGTTTACTATCAGCCTAGCACTTTCTAGGTTTACTACCCAGACCTCAAAACTATTCTGTGGTGCTGGTGCTATTGTTACTGACATTTTGTACATAAGGAAACTGAACCCCAGGAAGATGAACTACATTTCTCTAAGTCATGTAACTCGTATTTGCAGAGCATGCCGATGAATGTACACACTCCAGTTCTGTAGTATGAGTTTACAATATAAAGTTATCAAACATAAAAATTATTCCCAAATCATGCTAAACACACTTTTCTAGACCCACATCTTATGGATTGAAGGTGGGATTCATGAATTCATATTCTTAGCAGTAGCTTGAATGTGACTGGTGCTGCTGGTCCTTTGAGAGCCACTGAACTCCTCAGACCAGCCCTGGTCTGCGGATGATCAAGAAGCCATGGTGTGAACCTCTTTAGAGTTTACTGTTTGCATCCTGAAGACATTGAACTCTTCCTGTTTTGGAAAGGATAAAGTTTACCAACCTTTATGCTGTGTCCAGCAGTAACACATAGCCTTAACTTTTACATAAAAGGATTGTTCTGTGGAGATTTAGTAAGATACCTTTGTGTCTTAATTCTCTGGAAGTTGTGCTGATTTGCTATTGAGAAAATTGCATACTTCTCTAAATTCTGATTTCCACAACTGCAAAATGGACAGCATTTGCTTTACTGGGTTTTTAGTGGCCTGACCGATACAAGTGTGGTAATGTGTCCCGTACACCAGTGTTGATTTGCGCTCTGTATTCCACTCTGGCCCCATCAGATCCATTGCCGGGACATCAGAGTCAACTCAGTTTGTGTAAGTGCACTCCGTGACATTCGACTACGTCAAGAGCCCTCATGGCGCACTTCTGAGAGCATCCCCATCACTCGGCCCTGCCCAGCTTCTGAGTGGGGACTCAGTAGTTGCTAGTTAGAACCTTCTTTCCTCCTTTTCTTAGGCTATTTGAACCATGTAAAGAAGGAGAAATCGTTTAAATGAATCAATAGCACAGTGACGAGAAGGGGAAACAGGATGAAGAAAGGGCTCAAGACCTTGGAGGTTAGATATTGACGAATTCCCTTTCCTGTTCAGTGGGAAATTTAATTAATTTTATAACAAAAGTAAAAACATTTCCTGACAGTCTTTCTAACTAAGAGCTTGAATGAAGTGATTAGAGGCCATTATACTCTCCTGAAATAGTCACTTTCCAGTAAGAACTCATTAAGCACTTTAAACTATGGGATATAATCAGAGAGAAAAAAAAAAACCCTAATTGTTAAAAATGAGTGCTATGCCTGAGCTGACTCAATTCATATCCTTCAGAAGGCTGCAATCGCGGGCCCTTCGACCGCGTGTGACTCGGCTATCAGCGCTCCCTCCTCTCATCTTCATCCTTACTGCCAATCTCTACTCCATTTTCTCTTAAGTCTTAGCGGAACTTGGTGTGGTTTAGATCAAATACCGAGCCAAAATGGTACAGAGGAAACATTGTGAAACTGAAGATTCAGCTGCCATCAAGACAGGATCTTCACTTTCAGGCTGGGCCACATGGTCAGTGCCCTGGGTTGTTGCAATCATGGGGAAAATGCATTCATGTTAAACCTGGTTCAAGGCACTTAATTTTCCTTAAATCCCATGTTGATGTCTCCTGGTTAATAATTGATAAGTAGGAGAACATGGATTCCACTTCCAAGTTCTACAGTGGAAATTAGGTGTGTGGAATAATTGTCTGCAAGAGAACAGCAGACTTCGCAGGACAGCAGCCACGTTTGGGATGGGGCGGGAGGGCATCTTCTGGGGTCTGTCATGGTCCTTTCTTCTTTTCTCATTGGCATACCACTTACATGTCCATGTCTTTAAACCCATTGAGCTATGGGCTTAGCTTTGTGTAGTTTTCCAAATACACCCTCATATCCAATGCAATCTTACTAACATAACGGATGGTCCTAAATTCAGAGGATTTTTCCACGTTCCAATATTCCCTATTTATAGTCTAGGCAAGGAAGAGGACTAAGTCACAAAATTATTTCTTTCCTCCTAGAAATTTTTGGTTTTGGTCTGCTGCTCAGAGAAATATTAAAACAACTTTTCCTTGGACAAAATTTTGCTTTGATATTTCATGGTCTGTATAAATACGTGTTTCAAAAGACTATAAACTGATTCTTGTTTTATGGTGGCTCTTGGTTTCCATTTACTTATACGGGTCAAAAAATCATCCTTGGATAAAAATCAGTGACCTAAATTCAGAGGCATGATCCAGGACAAGCCCATCCAGTTCTGGAGAGATAAAAATCTCCATCTTCTCCAATGATTTGCACTACCTCTCTGCTCCAACAGCACCATTTCAGTTTCTAAAGACTTTAGAATAATTTGTTTTCTCGAAACCAATCTGTATCATGTCAAAGTGAAACTGCCATTTTACAACCACCTAAGGGAACAAGTGATCCCCTTCCATAAATATAAAAGTAATCTGCATAAATATGTCCTGCCATATCCCTATGGACTTTTAAAATTTTGTGTACAAGGCGAAGAGGTGTGAATAAAAACAATGGCAACAATTATGGGAGACCAGTTGCCACCACTTTGTTTGCTGTGTTCTAATTGTCTAATAAATTAATATAGATGCTGAGAACAGATTTCCACAGATATCGGCTTGGGAATAAAGCCAGCCTGTACAGACACATTTCTTCCCATGGAGTTCTGTGCCCCAAAGGGGAAACTGATAAAAGACACCTTCAGCAAAAGCTAATAACACAGTGTTTAGAGGAGCTAAGATGTTGAATTTGAAAATCCCTCCCAATGTTGCATTCTCTAGTCCGTGAGAGAGTATTTTTACATTGTTCAGCCCTAACTGTGTTTCTTTCTTCTCTATTCTAGATTCATATTAGCCAAGTGCTATGCAATAGATCGGGTGGGGAGAAACACCTTCCCATTGACAACCTGGCACAGGACGTGGAAGATATCCAGATAAGAGGGATAGCCAGATAACAAAACCTTACGTATTATTCATTGACATAACTTCACTAATCCCTTTCCAAAAATGGATGGTGTTTTGAGAATTCAGGCTACTACTTAAAGCCTGAGTCACTTGGAGCTCTGTAGTCTACAAAATGTTCTGGTGTGTGTCTATCTCCTTTAACTTTCTTGTTTGTCAGCTAGGGCATGGTGACTAACTGAATCAGAGATTTATATCTGGTGTAATTACACAATCACCTACAGCAATCCTAGTCTCAATTAGCAATCACTGGCTTTGCAGCTACCATGAGAGCTTTTATTGTGAAATTTAACCTCTGCCACTGGCCTCTCACGGCTACGAGAGTTCTGGTGACACCTGTGTGGCTATCTGTCCCCGTATTTCCTGTCCACTTAGGACAGTTTGTCTACTAAAACATCTGTCCCTGCTCAGCACTGCTGTGTCCTCTCCCCTGGGAATCTTCCCAGTTAGCCCACCACAGAGGGCTGTGCTCACTCGTCTAGAAAATTTAATCCCAACTCTACAAATGGAGCTTTATTAATTTTGACCATTGGCTTCATTAATACAAATCCTTCTCTCTATTTCCCCTGAGGATGTAATGATATCTGTTTATACAAAGAAAATGGAACATATTTCTTGTCTTTTAGTCATCACAACCTAAAACAAAAAGAGAAAGTGTACACTGGTCATTGGAAAAAATGTTTTATAAGAATAAATACAGAGGGGCTGAAGAAGTGGCTCAGTGGTTATGATGCTTACCTAGCATTCTTGAGAACCTGGGGTCAAACCCCAGCCCCCAGCACCACGTATACAATAAAGTGTCAGAGCAACAAAAGCCACATGGAAACTTAACAAAATTGATTCTCTCTCTCTCTCACACTGTCCCTCTTTAAAAAAAAAAAATCAGTACAGAATCTGAAAGGGAGCAATAACTTTTTAGAGAGAGTGAGATAGGTACCAGGGATTTCCCAAAAGAAGAAATGCATGAACCAAGCACTGAATAATGAGTCTGCGTTCACGAGGAAACCACGCAGGAGGAAGTTATTCTATGCAGAGTGGAGAAGGTCAAAACACTCAGCCACGGGATGGGGAAAGAGCATGTTTGGATTACACAGTGATAGGGCTTTGGGGAGCATGGAGGAGCCAGGCAGACAGAGCGACCTGGTTGTGATGGTCTCCTGTGCCACCCTACAGCTTTGGGCTTTCTCCAGGGAGCAGTGATTGACACAGAAGGTTATGGTTAGGAATGAAGGACAGAGAGTCACTTATGTAGAGGAGGGGAGAATAGCAGAGTCCTTGTCCGCTGGACTTGGCTAGATCGGAGGAGGGCCCCTCAGCGTGCCGGCTGGGGACCCCCAATCCGTCAGAGAGCAATCAAGTCATGTTAAGGGGCTCATGCTAATTTTCTGGCCCACCAGCAACCCACTAGTGGGGTTCATACTGATTCTAATGAATCCTTTACCCTGAGCAGCACTCTATCTTGACATATTGGGACAGTTTTTGCTTTGATTCATAGCTTTTCCTTAAAGTAGCCATTTCTCTTTCTTGGAAATCATCTCAGAGGCAGAAGTACAGAGAACAGCTTGGCTTATTTCCTGCATTCAATCACGCATCTAACCAATATTTGTAGAGAATCTACTGTATGCCAAGCACCATCCTGGCTCCTAGGAGACAGTATTGAACAACAAAGGAGACAGAAGGAGTCCTTGCTCTCAGGGAGTTGCCATTCTACTGGGAAAAGAGGGAATAAATGTAATAACCAAGCAAAATATTTATGTTCCACTGGGAAAAGTGCCATGAATTTAAAAAAAAATGAATGAGGGAAGATAGAGAGGACATGTTACTGTGGAAGTGTACTTCAAAATACGGTTGCAGGGCGAGCTTGACTTCAAAGTAGCATTGAATAGACCGGAAGGAGAAGAGACAGACAGAGTTGAGGAGGTCTGGGGCAAAGGTGCACAGGAGATGGAATTGCAAAGGGCTGAGGCTGCAGCAGGAAGCAGGTGGAGGGGTGTGGGAAAGATTCAGGTGAGGAGGACCCTCAGAAAGCAAGGTGCCAGGGTGGGCCTGCTCCTTCCTGGGCTCGCTCCGGAGCACTTCTGTGGCCTCGCTCCACCTGCCTCAGCTCCAGCCTCACTGCAGGACCATGCCCACCTTCTCCTCAGCCACCACTCCACCTCCTGTCCGAAGTGTGGAACTGGGGGACCAAGAGATCCCCCTGCTTCTGCCCTTCCCAGCCCCAGGTCTTCTCAGGACAGCAGCCAATTCACAAATAGCTTTGCCATTCTCAGCCTAAACCTAAAATCTCTGTAATGACCCAGATGGCCTTACACAGCCCCTGTCCCACCCCATTTTCCAACTTCACCCTCTGTGACAAGCACTCCAGTCTTCTTTTTTGTTTTGTCTTGTTTTGTTTTGTTTTTTCTCAGCACATTTTTTATTCAGAAATTTATTAGTTGAACAATCAAATTCTAATGAAATAATATATATATAAATTCTGAAGATTAGATTTACCCCCAAAAGCCCCCCCATTACCACCCTTATCCCACCCCCCCTTCCCATTACACGTCTACTATTGCCTTAAGTTGTATGTCACTACACCTTATCCGGATTTAGGATTTAAAACATGATAATAGACCTCCTTTCTCAGTGGCCAGGGTCAGCTTGGGACACACCAGGCAGAGGCTTCCTCAGGAAACTTTGTAAGTGCGGTTCCTCTGCCTGGGTGGCATCTACTGGCTGAGTTCATCCAGGAGAAAAAGAAGAAAGAAAGAGAAAGAGAGAGGGAGGAAGAGATAGAGGGAGGGAGAGGGCAGGGGGAGAGGAGAGAAAGAGAAAGAGAAAGCAAGAAAGAAAGAAAAGAAAGAAGGAGAAAGAAAGAGGGAAGGAAGGAAATAAGGAAAGGAGGTCAGGAAGGAGGGAGGGAGGGAGGGAGGGAGGGAGGAAGGAAGGAAGGAAGGAAGGAAGGGAGGAAGTGAGGAAGGGAGGAAAGGAAGAAAGGGAGGAATGGAGGGAGGAAAGGAAGGGAGGAAGGAGAGAGAAAGAAAGGAAGGAAGTAAAGAAAGAAAAAAGAACTTAGAAGCACTTCAATTTCAAGTGCAGAAAACTCTTCATTATCCATCCAACACACACACACACACACACACACACACACACACCAGTGAGCAGCGAGGATATTTGCGCTCTCCATGTAAGTCCCAGGAAGTTTCTTTTCAGTCCTTTTTCACTGATAACATCATGTTTTTGTTTCCTCCTTGAACTTTTTTAATACACAAAATATGTAAAAAGTACCCAAATGGAGGCTGGAGCAGTGGCTCAGCAGTTACCGCACTTGCTTGGCATGCACAAGGATATGAGTTCAAACCCCAGCACCACGTACACAAGGTGTCAGCAACGAAATTCACATGGAAAATCAAATAAAATTGATTCTGTCTTTCTCTCTCTTTTTCTCTCTCATTCTCTCACTGTCCCTCTCTCTTTAATTAAAAAAAAAGTATTCAAATAGCCACTGTCAGTTTTAGAGGATTAAGGATTCACGAGGGAGCAGATGAGGGTATGGAAGTGGGGAAAGGGAAGCAGGTTCTCAGGTTACTAACATGCCTGGCTTTCTGCAGTTCTTTTCTTAGTATAATTCTACCTTCTGACTAGATTTCTCTCACATTGCATTTTTGAATAGAAACTTATTCATGAATAAGTTTATTGTGCTTCACTGGTTTATCAAATATTTCAGTTCTCTAGAACAGACAATATATCTGAGTTACTCAAGCCTTTTCTAAATCACTGGGTTTTTAAAACTTCATTTAAGTTTGTAGACATGAACAAATGTTTGACTAAGTGATTTAACAGTTAAAACACCTCCGGGCACTAGAAAATTTATACTCATTTAAAGGGCAACTACCTCAAGATTTTCTGAGATTGACCTGATTACCAATCTTAGTTAAATGAATTTTCTAAGGTTTATTGTATCATTCACCTTTTCAACTATGGTGGCACATGTGTTAGAGTATAAAACGGATAGGTAATATATTGAATTCTTTTGGTCTTTTTCCTTTACTGTAACACTTAATGAAGTTTGGGACTCATTGGCATTATTATCATGGCTTCGTTAAAACCAGGCATTGAACCTCTTTATGTACAGGAAGAAAGTAGCAAAACATCTGTAAATGTTCAGTTATTTTATGTGCCACTCATATTTTCAGAGAATATCTTGAAAATTACTTATAACCTGGCATTACAATTTGGCTGCAAAATAAATTTTTAAATCATTCATAGTAAAATAACTCTAATTTTAAAAAAGTCCAAAAAAAGTCCAGTTTTCTTTTGCTAATGACACTTTCTTACATTTTACCTAAACTTTTGCTAAAAATCATCTAAACTCATATTTTCAGAGAATATCTTGAAAATTACTTATAACCTGGCATTACAATTTGGCTGCAAAATAAATTTTTAAATCATTCATAGTAAAATAACTCTAATTTTAAAAAAGTCCAAAAAAAGTCCAGTTTTCTTTTGCAAATGACACTTTCTTACATTTTACCTAAACTTTTGCTAAAAATCATCTAAACTTATTTTCTAGTATAGTAATAGGAAAAATAATAGTGCATAGTTAATCCAGCTTCAACAGGAAGCTATTAGCCCTTTCCTTTTTTACATGCTCCAGAACGCCACAAAAGCATAGTTACGTCCAACAGAAATCACTCAAGCACTGGACCTCGCCACGGACATTGGCTCGGTCAGTGTTGACAGGACCTTTGTCACTTTGTTCTAGCAAGATTGTGTAGATGTGACTGAAATACACAATGCATTCTTTTCCAAGCAATTAATTCTTTCTTTTTCTTTCAGTGTGGGCAAAGTCTATTAGACAATTAACTGTGGTTCACTCAATTATAATAAAACATATTTCATCTGGTCTAGAAACTTAACTGACAAGGCAAGTGCACTCTGGCGAACCTCAGTGGGATAGAAATGGAAAAATGGAAACTGATCAGGTCACAAGGACCCAAGTACAGAATGGGATTGATATGGTACCAAACTTAGAACTCACGGATGTGTTGCTATGTGTTGATGATTTTAGTAAGGTTTCAGTTGCTGAAAAATGAAAGCCAAAAAAATAAGATTTATTGCTCTTACAGAAACAATGAGATACACAAACATACCTTAATAATTGATAAAAATCACTGACCATTTACTAAGCCTCTACTCAGTGGTCATGTGGCCACTATGAAATCTACAAGTGAAATATCTGATGATAATATTTCACTCTGCATTTTCACTTATAAAACTCACTCTCCTATCTTTTTTAAAAGAAAAATAAAATGTGGTATTCCAAACTATTTTAATAAGTTTGTGATATAAGACAAAAATCCCATGAGCTCTTGCATAAAGATCATCAAATGTCTACCACAGGTTTTTTGTGAAATATATGAAACAATGTTAGGTATGATTTTTCCATGACATAATTTTTTGTTACGATAACTCAGTTTGAAAAAAAAAAACGTAAAATTCTATTTGCCGCATGTATATGAATCTTGGACTCCAAGAATAAAGAGTGGAAATAGGAAACACCTAGGTGAAACTTCACGGTGTGAAAGCTGATTTTCTCCAGTGGTGTCATTTAGTTTTTATAGTACTTCTCTATGTCCCACGGAAGTGGCCCACACTAATACCAACTGGATGGAATTGGACAGAGAATGAGAGATCCCAATTCTGCTTCTGATAGACCACATTTCTGACACTCAATGATCCCAAGTAGCAGTTTAGATTCCTAAACCTATGTGCTACAGCTGGGGTGGAAGTGGAAGAGACTATGGGTGCAGAAGAGGACAGTGGAGGCTAGAGAGGGGCAGACTGGAGGGGAGGCTCTCCAGGCACCCCTGGCCCCACTGTGCGCTCTCAAGGCAAGCACCAGGCATCGGTGCGGTCACCACCACGGCTCTTCACAGCAACCTGCAATCAGAATGTGAGGCACACAAGGACACATTATGGAATTTAGTCAATCCTTAATTCTTTCTGAATTTTCCTAAAATATTTAACTCATGTTTCTGACAATATACAATTCCTTAAGTCTTTTTAAAACTTGGTTTCTATACATTACACCTTAAATATACTTCCTGTGAACCAACTGTGTCCCGCTTCCTCCTCTAATGTTTTTCCTCTGCATCTGTTGCAATAATATATATATATAATCTCCAGTCTTCTGAGCATGATTGCTCTTTATCCAGTGGGTTTTGATTGGGAAAGCTTTCTGTGTCCAGTACAGTTCTAATTGGCTGAAGATTGAGTTAATCTCTTTTGTAGCATCTGTTTTGCCCCTGAAATGCTATGACATAATTACAGAATAGCTTCACATTGGCCTTAAAAAGGTACACATAGATCAATCAAATTAGATTACTCGGTCAACTAGTTCACAGATGTTGTACTCACAAATTCAGATTAAAAATTGATTGTGCAACACAGAAATCACGGAAAAGGTAATAGTGTTCAACAACATATTAGCAAAAGGAATATAAGGCAGTTTAGACATTTAAACAGAAAAAAATCAAGTTAGACTGATCACCATAATGTCAAAAGAGAAATGCACCATGGAAATCTTTAGCTCAATCAGGCTACCTGAGACTTTTGTTCATTTCTCATCTTAGACTTCAGTCTTTCTCATTGATATATAAGGCAATGAATTAGGAATGCATTTAATCTAAATTCCATTCCACAACAGAGTTTCATAATATGCTGATATTACACTATACTTAGCATAACCATGAAAATTATATAAAAAATAAATATGTAACCACATTTTTCTCTTATCTTTATGAATTAATTAATATAAAATAATATCTAAAGAGACTATACCCTTCAAAGACAATAAAAAATAATTTCCTGTCTTTAGAAACTGAGACGTCTAGTAAAAATTCCTCTGCGTAAAGCTTAATGTTTGGCAATATAAAAGGTATTTAGTATCTTGTGGAAGCTGTGGCACTCCTAATAGTTACATGAACTTTGCACCAGGATTTTTGTGCCTTCATACACAGTCTGTTATTTTTCTTTTCTTTGGTTACATATTAAAGTTAATATAGAACATGATAAAGCATTTGCTGTTTAAGATACTCAGAATAGGAAACAAACTCATGTTTATGAGCTTTCCTCCATGTACCTAGTGTTTAATCACTGCTAACAAATGTGACTTCATCTGGGTATCACAGAAAGCAAACTGCAGTAGGTAATAAGGTTTGTAAGCAATCACGGTATCTGTGACATGAGCCTGCTGGAAGCTTCTTACCTGATAGCTGAAAGCCTAAAGACCCAGTGTACTAGCAATAAAGAAGATGCCTTATGTTTCATGATCTAAACTCAGAGTCAACTCCAAATGAGTCACAAATCTATCCATGTTAATAATGAGAGCAACCGGCTCTTCCTCTTGACAGGGAAGTTTCCAGGTTCCACAAAGCTTGTGTTAACAAGACACGGGGCAGCAATCTTCAACTAGAATCACCTGCCATAACCTTCGTTTCTTCTTGACGCATCTTCAGTGTTCCCAACCAATGCTACATACCATCCCTTGATGTCTTAAATGAGTACAACTTGAAACACACATTCATTTTAATAGAAAACGCCTACACTATCAACACATTCATTGAACTACACTACAACCTTCTCGGTCCTTCTTGAACCCTCGCCTCCCCTTGCCTCTCTTCTTCCTTCTCCTTCCTGTCTCTCCTGTGCTCATGGACACAGATCTTCTTCAGGAGAGACTGTGCTGTTTTGGTGGAGTCAATCTGTGTATGAATGTGTGAATGAATGAGTGAATGAGGTAATTTATCACTACAAATTAGGACATTTATTAGTGATCTATTAGTTCTCTCAGTGCAACAAATGATCACAAATTTAAATAATACACATTTATTATTTAATCTCCATGAAAAAAATAAGCTGTGTGGAAATTTACCCCCTTTCTTTGGAATGTGTGAACCTGAAATGCACAGAATAAACTTGAGAGAAAGAGGAATCATTGCAAAAAAGTCAATGAACAAAGCTTGCTGGAATGTCAGGCATCATGTAAGGACAGACATTTCAAAGGAGAAAATTCTGATGGATTCCCACATAATCACTGATTGTACACAGTCAGCCTCTTGCATACAGGAGGGAGCTTCTCCACTTCCACCTTGGCTATGCCTGCATACAACCAAAATAATATAACTTGGGGAAAGGAAATGATTAAAACAGATATTTAATTGTTTCTAATGCTACAAAAGACCTTAGGGCTGTTGACTCTTCCTTGACAGCTGCACCAGATTAGGGCCACCAGCCCTTGCTAGGGATATTAACTTTTTACACCATTCCTTGGAAGCTGCTTGGTAGTACTTCCATATCAGAGAAAGTCCTTGTTTGACTTATTCTTGAGTATTCAGTTATAAGGTTGCAATAAAAATTGAAATGTTTCTAGATTACAAGGATGTTGTTTTGAGGTTAGTATGCATTCTTTCAATAAAATTTGCTGTTACCTTGTAGAAAATTTATATGCAGACTTTAAATATACAATGCTATGTGCAAAATTACATAGCTCAATTAAGTCAGCTCCATATAAGAAAGAACAAAATATGCTTTTCAAAAATAAGTATTCATAAATTTATTGACCAGCTAAACTTGGGTAGAAAAAAATTTATACACACACACACACACACTGTATGTGTGTGTGTGTGTGTGTGTGTGTGTGTGTGTGTGTTAGATTTGGGTCACTGTCACCAAATTACCTGACAAAAAAAATTAGATAAGGGAAAATTTATTTTGGCCCATGGTTTCAGAGATTGGGTCTATGGTTGGCCAATTTCACTGCTCTGGTCCTTGATGGAATGGCGTAGAGAGACATGAGCAAAAGCTCATGGTAGGCAGGGAGAGAGGTGAAGGGGTCATGGGGCAGATGCAGACTTCCATGACACACCCTGGTGACCCATGTCTTCCAGCCACACCTACCTGCCAACAGTACCACCCGTCCAGTGGCACATTCAAATTATTAAGCCATCAATTGCATTAATCCACTGTTTTCATGAGAACTATCATAATCTAAGCACTGCACCTCTGAAGATTCTTGCATTAACACAGGAGTTTTGGAGGAACACCACATGTCCAAAGCCCATATCTGCTTCATTCATTATTTATCCAGTGTTGACATTTTCTGAACACTTACAGGTACTTAGCCCAGTAATGCATAAAATATTTAAGATCATTTTAAAGACATATAAACAATCATAATTTTAAAATATAACAACTTATTATTAAAACAAGACAACTTAATTTCATCCTGGTAAAGGCTTCATAATTGATTATAAATAAATTTAAACCAATATGAAATAATTATGTTAAATGTGAAAGTTTCCTTAACTTCTTTGATAACAATTGTGCAAATTTTTGAGTAATTTCACATATTTGCTCCAAATGCTATATTATTTAAAAAGGCATTTTTGTACATTGTGCATAAGTATTCAGTACATATTTGAAATTTGTATATTTACTCCTAATTTTACAGTAACCTTTATTGTTGATTAAGCTTAATAATCATTTTCCCTCTAAACATTGTAAAGATATGAGAGAAAATTATGTTATGGATGTATTGTAAATTGCTTTCATCAGCTGCTGTAAGCAATTATTTCCCCTTCGGTAAATGCTCAAATGTTTTATTTGTGGAAAAATTCTGCCCTCAAGCTTCATTATTTTCTGACTCAGAATCCAAAGTAACCCTTATAGTTGTCTCTTCCTGTGCAGGGACATGGACATGGCTTCTCAGGCTCTGTTCATTTCACAGTAGATGGTTTCTTTGTAGACTGTCTGGAAGATATGTTTATAGTAGCTAATTCTCCAATCTAACCTGATACCAACTCACTGCGTCTGAAACCATTTCCCACCACTTTCCAGATCAGAACAGAAGCTTCAGGGTTTCCACTGTTCATTCCCCTTTAATTTTTTTTTTTAAAGAAAGAGGAGACAGAGAGAGAGAAAGAGAGAAGCAGTTTTTATCCAGTTTTTCATGTGACTTTCATTCCTTGGACACTTTATTATGTACCTGGTGCTGGGGTTTGAACTCATATATTCGTGCATGCCAGGCAAGTGCCATAACCACTGAGAAACCGCTCCAGCCCATGTTCATTCATTTTAAACCCAAATGGGACTCCTGTAGCATTTTAAAAACAACAACAATAACAAAATTGTCCTTTGGGTCTCACGTGGGTATGTACTTGCCATATATGAAAACATGCTGATATATTGCGTTTGTCATCTATAAGAGACACGCTAAGTTTTGTCATTCCTTAACTGCACTGTGGGGTCATGTCTAGACCATTTGGGCTGGTAACACAAGGTACCATGAGCTGTATGCTTTCATAGGCAGCAGAAGCTCATTTCTTACAGCTCTGGCAGCTGGGAGGTGAAGATCAGGGTGCTAGGAAGGGTGGATTCTGTCAGAATGTCTTAGGTCCTCACAGAGCCCTTTGCCCTGTGTCTTAACACATTGGAAGGGAAAGAGGGTCTCCTTGGGGCCTCCACTGTAAGTGTACAGTTCTAATTCACCAGCACCACCCAAATCACCATCACCTTAGGGACAGGGTTTCAGCACATGAATTGCTGGGGGACCCAAGTATTCAGACCAGCATCTAACCCTGTCCCCCAGATTCATCTCTTCCTCACATGTGAAAAGCACCCATTCAATCTCAACAGCCTCAAAAGTCTTACATGAGTTCAGCTTTGACTCCAAGGTCTAAAATCCGAAGTCTCATTTTAATATTATAAAAAATATATATATTATCCAAATGAGATATGAGTAAGACTCAAGGTCCTGAGGCAAATGACTCTGCAGCTGTAAATCTGCAAAATCAAACAAGTTACATTTCCATCATGCATGTGTGGGTCAGGTTCAGGGTGTTTACTCCCCTTCCCAAAGGAAGAATAGGAAAGCGTCCAGGGTAAGATGGCCTGCGGGGTTTTGTTTGTTTGTTTGTTTGTTTTGGGTACTGGGGATTGAATCCAGGGCTCCGTGCATGCTGGGTGGATCAAGCCAACAGAGCAAACGATGTTAAATATTATGTCACAGGAAGAGTCATCTGAGTCTTCCTGGTCACCCTCCAGACCCACTGGGCAGAAGTTCCACCTTATGAAAACGCTGAATTGACACCCTTGTAGCTCTGCCATGCGGAGCTTTGACCACAGGGCTCCGGGCCACACTGCCCTCATGCATGGCTTTACAGTGCCAATTGATGTGGTGCTCAGAGGACGCAGGTCCGCGCCTGCAGCTCTCTCATCCTCCATTGTAAATAGAAGTCTCTCTAGGTCTGGATTCTCAGGGGCAGCCCCAGCTCCTGCGGTGCCAGTGAAGGATCTCCACGGCAGCCTTTTCCTTACAGTAGGGAGCTGTCCCCAGGCTCTGGAACTCAGCTTGTGATGAAGGTGGCAGCTGTGACAACCTTTGAGTCACTCTCAAGGTTGTTCCTCTACTGTCTTACACAACAGATCCCAAATCCTGCTCAGATGGCTAAATAGCTTCCTATCAGAAAGTCATCTGCATATCATACCTGGACTGTTCCTTCCCATGGCCCCCAGGGTGAGCACTCACCCAAGATCTCCTTCACAGAATGGACTGGCTGCACATTTTCCAAATCCTTGCTATACTTCCCTTTTTATTAGAAATTCCATCTTAAAATTATTTATCCCTTCTCACATTCTCCATTAAGTAGTCAAGAGGAGCCAGAATCCCTCAAAACTTTGCTTAGGAATTTCTTCAGTCATGTGGTGGCTCAGTGGTTACGGAGCTTGCCTGGCATGCATGAGTACACGGGGTCAAACCCCAGAACCACGTACACAATGAAGTGTCAGAGCAACAAAAGCCACACGAGAAACTAAATTCTTAAAAAATTGATTCTCAGGGCTGGAGCAGTGGCTCAGCGGTTTCGGTGCTTGCCTAGCAAGCACAAGGACCCGGGTTCAAACCCCAGCACCACGTACACAACTAAGTGTTGGAGCAATGAAGTCCATGTGAAAAACTAAAAATAAAGTTGTTTCTCTCTTTCTCTGTCTCTCTCACTGTCCCTCTCTCTTAACAACAAAAAAATTTGATTCTCTCTCTTCCTCTCTCTCTTTCTGTCCCTCTCTCTTTAAAAGAAAAAAAGAAATTGCCTCAGCCAAATATTTAATTTTATCTCTCACAAGTTCTGCCTTCCATGAAACACAAGAAAAGGAACACGAAACAAAGCTGGGCTCCTTGGCAGTTCATGAGAAGGTGGCCTTTCCTCCCTGCCTACAGCATCATGCCCTTGTGCTTCTGAGACCTCCACATGCCCTGCATACCTTACATATTTCCACCAGGTTCTGGTAACCACTCCTTAGGAGTTCTCTCCAGGACTGAAGCTTGCTACATAACTCTCTCGTTTTCTTTCTGAGCCCTTATCAGAACTGCAGTTAATTTTTATCTATATCAGTGTAAGTGTTTCTAGCATGCACCTCAAAACTCTTTCAGCCTCTACTCAGTACCAAGTTCCAAAGCCACTACTCCCTTTTCCTATACTCGTTATAGCAGCATTCTCTCTCCTTGGTACCAATTTTATGTGTTAATCTATTTGGGCAGCTACAACAAAATACCTTAAATTATAAGGCTTATAACGAAAGCCATTTATTTCTGTCGTTTCTGAAGCCTGCTGATTCAAGAGCAAGGTTTGGTAAGGCTCAGGACCAGAACCTGCTCACCGTGTCCTCGCATGGTGGTGGAAGAAGTGAAAGATCTCTCTGGGACCTCCTTGGTAAGGTCACTGATCTCATCTGTGAGGGCTCCATGCTCTTGGCCAACTCACCCCCAAGGCCCCGCTCCTAACACCACCACCTTGAGAGTCAGGGGTTCAATTGTGCAATTTGAAGACTGCACAAACAGACCACAGAAGACACAATGAAACATAATCACGATTCACAGAATATTCTAAAAAAAATGTGGTTATGTAATTTACTTGCTCATTTCTATGTTCATTCATTCAATATAATGAATTGAGCAAAGGAAAAAAAAAACAAGCAGAAATCATTCCAAGCACATAAGGAATAGCACTGATAAGTAAATGCCCGAAAACTGACACAGGGAAGAAGAACCAGCAGGATAAGGAAAGTATTTCTTCCGTTTCCAGCAAGTTGAAGTTGAAACCGCAGTGTAATCCAGGCAGAGAAATCACAGGAGTTTGGCAGAGGACTCTGCCTGGAGGAAAGGGTGTCTGACGGTGCAAGTAGTGTTTAAAATATCAGGGTGCACGTCATCCCCAAAGGACAAAAAGCACCGGGGTCGTGGCAGAATTTCAGGGAATTATAGCATTTTTCAGATGTTTAGAAGAAAAGCTGCAAGATGCAGGCAGGAACTCAAGAAAAATAAGGGCTTTAAAAGAGTAGGAAAGAAACTTTTCAAGAAGGGTCAAATCCAGGAGAATGGGCCAGCGGATAAGCAGGGGACTTTCAGCATATGATGTAAAGATGGGAAAGCACAGTGACATTTTCTAATGCCTATTTAAGGAAATTGTGATGAAAGGATTTGTTTGGGCAGCATGATTGTAGTTAATGGTGAAAAAGTAAAAAAAGAAGAATGCTTTTGTCAATAAAGAAAGAGGAAGTGTGTGTGACAGAGATTGACAGGAGGTGGAGCTTCCGGGGAGCATCCTGGGGGTCCATTGGCAGGTGGTGCTGCTGTGGGAAGCCCAACTGGAGGAAAGGCAGCGGGCAGAGAGAAGGTAGGCATCCAGAGGACCAGGCTCCCAAGGAGGCAGGAATCTGCAGGCCTCTCCCAGCTGCCCAAGCCATGCTGCTTCCTGTGGACCTTGTTCTGAATGATTCCTGAATCGCAGCAATGTCCCACCAGCCTGATGGATGAATTACAGCAGAGACAGAAAAATACACATCATCTTCAGATACTGGCGAATGGGCACATCACCCACCTCTGCAATTAGATGACTAGAATGATTAATTACATGGGGGAAAAATAAAGCAATATGTTCACAAAATTCTAATGCTTAGACCTAAACACAGGCTAAATGTCGTGGGTTGGAAGAAATATGCACCTTTTCTGAAGTTTGATAGTTATAAATTCCAGAATACTTGGAAAATTAAAATCACGTCTGCAACTCTACCACAATGTAAGCTTAAGAGGAGGGATTGGGATTCAGAGCAGGGAACCCACCTGGGCCTTCTGGTGGTGACTCAAGAGCCAGGCACCTGCAGTAGTTGGAAAGACACTTACTGCTGGGAGCACAGATTTACACAGACACATTCAAAAACACTTTGGAAATGTGTTTCAAGAGCTGTGGCAATGATTATAATACTAAAGATGATAACCAGAAACAAGTATTTTGGAATTATAGAGATGTTGATTAGTATTAAAGCTATATAGTTTCGATTAATCTTCAAGGCAGACACTAGGATTTCTCTGAAACTTACAGTGATGTATAGACTTGCAATTAAAATACCTTCTCCATGAAAGCATAGTCAAGATACGGCAGTGCTGTGCGAAACTACTTTAAAATTTTAGATGCCTTTTCACAGAGAAGTTCTATTTCTAAACCTCTTCTCCAAATTTTATTGCAATATAATTGTGTCAGATAATTTTTTGAAATTAAAGCTTAATGTATATTAGTGGAGGAAAAGTACTTCAGATGATTTTGTAAAATCAAGGCAACGGAACTTAAAGTCAATCAAAGTGATAACTATGAGGTTTGTATCACTTGAATGCATAACCAATACATGAATGTGGATTGGAGGTACATATCTCTTCAAAGTGGAAAGGATATGAAAGTTTATATACAGAATTAACAGTCCAACCTTATTTCTCTATCCTCTACCTATATAAACCTGTATTGTATTGATTTATCTATCGTCTGTCCATCCACTCACTCATCTTTTCAATGACATCTAGGATGTGTAGAAAGGAGAAGTGACATGTTGAAACATGAACAGGCATTGTCTGATGGAAGGAGACGTGCAGTTTTTAATTCTTCACATATTTCTGTATTTCAAAAATTTGTATTATTTTGTAACAGTAACAAAACTAAATTGACAAATGGTTGCAAATGATAAATAATCTCTGTTTTCCCTCAGATAATATTATAAAGCTTCTTTCAAGTTTAAAGAACATGGAAAAGAAAGGCTGTCATCTTTATTTTTAAAAACTTAATCTTTGGAATATCTGAACAAATATTAACAATAAATATCAATGGGATGTGCTGTGAAAATTTACCCAAATCTTATTTTGAATGAATTCAAATCAAGACTCACAATCAAGTACAGTAGGAATAAATACTTGTCTTGTCATTTAAAAATATCAACTTTGAATTCATTCACACTTTTACTCCAACCCACACATGACTCATAAATAAGGTTTATGCCCCCTCCTTTTGAAATTCAAACAAACTTAGTATCAATAGTAATCAATAGAATGCAGCAAAAAATAAATTCTTTGTAACTTCCAAAGTGACTTAAAAATAGGCCACAGAGATCTATCTTGTAATCTCTTGGGATACCCTTCCAGGGTCACCCATTGTAAACTCCACTGCCCTGATACCACCTTGCTGCAAAGTCCTGAGTAGGAAAGCCACGTGTCATCCCCAGCCCTGCTCCCAGCCAGCAGACCACATTCCTGTGCAGACATGTGAACCGCCATCTTGGATTTGAACTATACAAGGTCACAACCCCAGTCCGAACCAGACTGTGGGCACAGGAGAAATTCCAGCTTATTCCATCCCCATTTACTGCCCCAATATCATAAAAAAATACATGTTTATTCGCCTGCAAAGTTTAGGACATCATTCTAACTTATCCAATCTATAAGACAACAGTTGGAGTTCCTGAAAGCAAGCGTTTCTCTTCCTGAGTGATTGGTGTGCCAGGAACAAGTTGGCAACAGGTTTTCTGGGAAGGTACCTCTATTGTAGTGTCTGTATTTTATTAATTGCACTTACTAATGAAGACAGTTTGAAATAGTGCAGATGTGGGTAATATAGCATTCCAATTGAGATGACAGAATAAAGGACAGGTTTAAAGAGTGATGGAAAAGCACTGAGGTTACATTCTGAAGCAGATGCCTCTTCAGGGGCCTCTGGTGACACTTCCCTGTGACACAGATCTCACTCCGGATTTGTGGCCAGTTAAATTCTCTATCTTATCTAAATGCTTCCCCTGAGTAAGGCAGATGATAAAGATGGTGGGTGAACTCTCTTATCGCTCAGCCTGAGCTGTGGGCAGTAATAAATGGGAGAGACAATAGAAGTGATCTTGTGGTCACAGAACACTGGGCCAGGGAAGGCAGGAAGTCTCTTTCAATATGGAAATTCATACACTTTCTTCCTTGTAGGTTTCCTAGTTCTAAGTTTCTTGAACTTTACTTTCCTGAATCCTGTCTAGTTTTTAAGAAACATTTGGACTGGCGTTCTTTCCACCTATATTCAAAGATATGTTTTCTTTTGTTCAAATCATAGAATTAGTCCTAACCCTAAATGACCCAGATGAACCGATGGAAAGGTTTCTTGGGCTGCTTAAGAAAAGCTGAGCCACTCACACAACGCCATCAACAACAGGCAAGACACTAGCTCAACAGCCTGGATCCTTCATCAAATTTAAACTGGAACCCGGCCAGGTCCTACTGTTCCCATTTCAACCAAAGACCATCAACTAGTGTGCAAAGTTGAAGGAGTCACATCCTTGCTGCTAACGCTGTCTCTGCAGGATGTTCATGATAAGTGGCAGAAGCTTCATTTCCATACGATGACAATGCCAAATTAATTCTAATTATCCTGATCATTGAACATTTAACTGGAAATGAAGACATTAAAGGTAACTGATTACTAGGAAGCCCATTTCTGAGGATAAATTATGAAAGATTTTAAACAAAGACATTGTAAAATAATGGGTTCCAACTGCCCAAATCTAGTCATTTTGTTTATTTGTTCTGATCACATTGAATTTACACACCAGAAAATTGGGAATGATTTGGTTGTTAAAAGAATGTAGAAAAGGCTCTGCGAAGAAGCCCATTCTTATTTGCGCTTCCCAAAATAAAAAAAATTTCAATGAATTATCTCTAAACTAACAACTTTATCAATTTACAACCAAAACATAAATTAAAAACAAAGAGTACAAAAATAGGAGACTTATGCAGGAAACTTATTTCTGAATAATTGTTGGCTTCGTGAATGGGCTTTCCCAAACAATAAAAAGGCAATAATGCCAGAATCATTCTCATTTAAAGAGATTTAAAGGGAGAAAAGATGAAGGAATGATAATCTTCTTAGATGACCTAATTAGTAAATAAGGCAGAAAAATATGCTTTAAGTTACCAGAAAATCCAAGTTTGTTAAGTAAGATCTTTTTTATTATTTTAAGTCTAGAAGACCAATATACTTATTTGCACTTCCTCAGGTTGTTCCTTGTAAAAAACAAAGCAAACAAAAAAAACCCCAAAAAACTCTAGAGCATGCTAACCCTTCTAGAAAAAAGCTGCAAGGCTTGTCCAAGTACTGCTATTTCATTAAACAGTTGGGCAGTAACACAAATGGGTATACTTAGAAAACTTGATTTTGTCAGTTTAAAACAATTTCCTGAGACTAAACAGCTTCCACATTATAAAGATTCAGAACCATAAAAAAGTTGTTTGAGAGAATAAATTAAAATAAATCTTAAAAATCAACTTTTCTTTGTTGAATACAGCTCAGCATTTACATTACTAAGCCTAGATTGAACCAAACGTGAAATGTTGGAAATATTAATACGTACTAAGTTTAGGTTAATACTGCTAAGGAAACCCTCACCTTAAATCTAATATGTTGCTTATTAAAACTGAGAAGGAGGTGGTGTGCTTTCAGTAATTTCTTTATACACTTCTTGAGTTTTACAGTATACTGGCCAATGTTTTTAAACAGAATTTGTTTGTATACCACTGCCCACTGCTATGCTCTTGCCTGAGTTCCTGGAAACTTGGAAAACTAGGCCCTATCTCAATTATATTATTTGAATCTAAGGAGTTTTAAGATACTGTTCATGAGTCACTAAGTTTGCTCTTCTTCTATAAAGAAGAGCAAACTAGCCTATTTAAATATGAATGTCCCTCACTATTAGTTAAATTAAAATGGTATTTCTGTAGGTAAAAAGCTGTCACCTTTCAGCAATGCCATTGGGTTCAACCATCCCATGAAGGAAAGGCCTGTTTCAACCTTGGGTCCTGATGTTTGCAGTGCCTGTTATTTATCACCTACAAGATGCTCAATAATTCTTGATTCATGAATGAAGTTCCAACTCAAGGCTCTGACTTTCCACGTGTTTCTCCTGCATTTATTCATTTAGTGCTTTACTTAGTCAATCAACGGAAACACACTGAGGAGTGGGCGTTATCCACCTCTTAGGGAGGAAACATATTATATTGACGGTGTATGCCACTGAGGACAGCTAGTACAATTAGGGCATCTTAGAGCACAAAAGTGAGGTGACACTCACAAAATTGAATGGGGATCTGATCTGCTGCAGCCCAGGATCCACCTAAAGCTCAGGGAGGGGCCTTCCACCCTCCTGATGGCATCACGACTCCAGGTACAGGAGGTAGGCAGTCATTTGAGTCAGGGTTAAACAAGATTATAGGGATCTCCGCCTTTAGGCAGGGTTGGCAATGAAGTTAGAGTGCAGTTGCTGCTGTGGTCAGAGGCATGCACCTGACCCTGTGCAATCAGTGGTGTTGAACTTTTTATATCCCTCTCATCTAAGCATTCTGTGACAGGCGATATTTTATAGTGATAGTGCATGGCTACGTGACTAGCACTTCTTGCCACTTTTAGGAAAAGTCAGGAAAGAGTAGACAATCACTCTGGTGGCACCTTTGGGAAGCCTGGGTCCAGAGAAACTGTATCTTTCGGACTCTCTACCCTGGACTCTACGGTGACATCTGTCAGGTTGGGCCTGATCCAGGGTCATGTGAAGTACAGGCTCAGACTCAGTGCAAACTTCCACTGAGTGCAGGAAGTTGTGCTAAGCACCATGTCAAGATCCGATAGTAAAGACACCCTTCCTTGGAGGACCACAAAGACCTTAAGACAAACGAGAGAAAGAAAAGACTCCATGGAAGAGGGCTGGAATGGAGGGTGGCTGACTTGCAAAGCTTCTGCCTGTAATTAACAAGTCCCCTGGTGCAGAGACTGCTACAAATTGGAGAACTGAAAATCAAACGTGGTCACAAGGTTCCCATGGCACCTTCTCTTCAGGCATGAAACTTTTAAGTGTGTAACAAGGAGAGATCTAAAACGTCAATGGAAATTTTAAGGGAATACTGCATGGAGGTGGCAAAACTCATTCTGATCCAATGTTTTCAACCTTTCTCTGTTTTGCCTTCCTGGGCATAGTTGTAGAGTTTGAAATCAGCAGTCTTCTCTAAACTCCTCCTGTCTTCTCCTCCCCAGAGGTGTGATCTTATGCATGTTACTTAAGTTGTTTTACAATTTCGATTTCTTTGATTCCAAAAAGAAATAATAATTGCAATTGCCTCACAGAATGGCTATGAGAAATGAAATGGAAAATCTCTCTAAATGCTTTAACATAGGACCAGTTGGGAGTGAGTGATTGAAGGTGTGCTGTTGTATTGGGTTTTATGAATTGGCAGTGGCAAGCAGCTGGGACCCGTCTGAATTAAAAGTGTCAATAGGTTTAATTCAATATTGTCTCCTAGTCCCCTCAATAACCTCTCACAACTGCAAAATGCCTGTGTACCACTTGTGGAACCCCTCTGTGTACCACTTGTGGAACCCCTGTCCTCTTACCCCTGTTCCAGTTGACCAATCCCCAGCCACAGCAGATGGAGACAGGCTGGCAACCACAGGTCTCCCAGGAACGTCACACTCCTAGATGCTGGGACTTGGCATGATTTGAAGTCAGCCTTTTCATTGTCCCTGATTACTGGATATGAATATGAGGTGGCATTTTCACAAATTCAGCTAAGTGGTGTATTTCAAGATGCCATTCTGGGGTCTTAATTGAATCAGAAAAATGTCATACTCTGTATGAGTAAATGCTAGAACTTGAGTTCAGAGCTCACAGAGCAGACGCTCCATTAATGAATGTTCTAGAAAATGAACCATATGCTTGTTAGGACCTTTCACCCTTACATAAGCCACACTTGAAGACCCCGACCTGAACACTCACTCACAGAGGCCAATAAACTAACCTTTTTCCCTTTTCCCTCTAAAGAGGGTTAACTTGGGTTTCCTTTCACAAGCATCCTAACTAACTCCTCCTCTGACACACTGCACAATCGCTGTTGATCAGGACTTCTACTGAAAAAGTTAGAAAATCGGATCCCTTGGGTCATCTAACTTATGCAAGTGTGACCCCTCAGCACATACCCTCAAAGTTATTAACCACCTGCAGAGTTCTCCTGAGTTTTTCTTTTAAATGGAATAGTAATAGGTTTAAATTGTGGAATAATAAGGGAAGAAGGATTACAGTGAAATTATAAATGAACTACCATTTTAATTGTCCTTTTCAAAAAGAATTCAAGGCTTTGGTTAATGTCCCTTTCCTATCTTAGGAACCGAAGTGGCCATTTATACATGTGCTTATTTTCACCTGAAAATGTGTCCAAAGGCTGGAAAGCAACTGCAGGAAATGCATTAACTTCCGGGAGTAAATACCTACTTCTCCCCAGCCAGGGACCTGCGGCTCTGGCTCTGGTGATAGGTAGATATAAATGTAAATGTGGCCTCCAATGAAAATAGCTTAGAGCACTCTCAAAGAGCAAAGCTATTAACCCCAGGGTTCTGGTAAAATTCTAGCTCAGGCCACTTTGCCATGCAGATTTAAATCACTGCCATTTCATCTGAATGGCGCATGACTCAGAGCAGATCCTCTCCTGCCTTGTTCCTATGCCGGGATGCTAGTTGACATTTTATGAGCTCCCACTCTCCTCGGACAGCAATGTGATGTGTGGTCATCAACACATGCCCCGCAGAGGTGCAGGCTCCACCAGGGACTGGGTCTATTGGCTCCTGTTAAGTGGAGCTCTGGAGACAAGAACTTGGAGCATAAAGCTCCCAGAGCACTCCTCTGTGGGGCCAGAGGATTCCAACTCTGTGGTTTTGGATTGACTCCATTTTTCTTAGTACTTGATAGTTTGTGTGGCAAACAGGAGATATGGGAAATGAGTTGAATTCCATTCCAACTACAGCAGGCAGGCTAGCAGGCCAAATCCCTCACTGGCTCGTAGGTAAGTGTGTATAACCCAGTGTGATCTATTTCTCCTGCATATGAAAAGATCAAAACATCGAGCTACTAATGCAAAAAGAGACATTACGGAAGACTTAGCAAAGGAAGAACAAAGATGGAAATGATTGTTGGAGGACATAGATTGAGAACCAGAAAAATCTGAGAGTTTTTTCCTAAAAGACCATATTCTGAAGGAAGTGCATGCATTATAACGCAAGAAAAGCTCACAGAATCCCATCAATTGTTTCTTCATGACCTTAAGAGCCTGTGGGAGTGGGCTAGGGCAACCTTTGGATGAAAGCTAGCTATTTTATGATTAAATGACTAGTCATCAGGTGTAAAACATGGGAACAAACTTGAACAACTGCAGGAAAATTTCCAGGAAGTTTGGAAAAGTAAAGGAAAAGTTAAACTGAAAAAAGAAGAATCATGAACTGAAATTAAAAAATAATCAGCCTGAAATGGCCACAGAGCACAGTCAGACATCCAGGGCAATTCCCAAAACCTGGCTCCCAGGGACCCGGAAATGCACCTGTATCCGAAGGGTCAACGTGGAGAATCTTCCGTGTTTCAGCAGCTCCAGATCTTCCTGATAGTTTCCAAGGTAACAGCTAACAGCTCCCTGGGCACGTTCAATTTGGTGGAAATATTGATAATGTTGATGACAGGCCATTTTCTTGTCTTCACAATAGCAAAGCCATTGATTTGGTTTTAAACCACTACTTAACATGGCACAAGTGCCTATTTTGGAGTCGGCAGATTTAATAAAACCTTTTATTAAATTTTCAAATATGTAGAAATTTGTTGCGTAAACAAACATTTTGAGAGAGATGATTATTTAATTATAATCATAATGACAGCTAAATCAAACTGGAAAAAAACACTTTGCTGTTAATAATTTGGAATATACATTCTGAATTTTATATCACACTTGATAAATATACAACAATATCAATACTAACCTTGCAAATACAGAGTGGAAGAAACTTTACTTATTTTATAAGGGAAATTTCTTGGAATTCCACAATGAAAGGAAATATGTTTTTTAGTGTGTATGTTTAAAACAGCAAAATAAATTTTCTAAAATGAACAGAAACAAGATGATTTTTTTCTTCCAAAATATTCCAGCTCATGATGGAAGGAATGACTTAACTTGCTTATGTACATATAGGAACACATCATACTGAATCTCATCTTGCTCTCTCTCTCTCTAATATATATATTAGAGAGAGAGTGTGTGTGTGTGTCACTAAAAAGAAAAACAAGCTGTTTAGTAAAAGAAAGATCAGTAGAAGGAAAAGAAAGGACAAGGGGTACAGGAGACCCTGGGGACTGAATTAGAATAAGTCATATCCCAACTGTCATAGAAATGTTAATGTTTAATCTATTGTCAAATATGTCTAAAAAGAACAGGAAGTTGGAGAAAGGGAGAGGAGGGGAAATGCTGGAACTGAGTTAGAACAAGGCACACTCCAAGTTTTCATGTCATTGTATACACTATTGTCACATACATAAAAATGTTCTTCAGAGGTATAAGAAATATGTCACTATACTTGGGTATTTTAGAATAAATTCACACCCTGAAAGAGAGGCAAGGGACCAGAGGATGAGAGGAATGAGGGGGAGTGCTGGGAGGGGGGGTTGTTGAACAAATTACATTGCTATACTGTGTGCTTTTGTGAATATGTGACAACAAATTCCATCATCATGTACAACTAGAATGCACCAATAAAAAAATTAAAATTAAAAAAATATATTCCAACTCAGAGTTCTGTCGATTTGGAAAGGATATATATCATAAACATTTTAAAGATAAGAAATGTAATACTATGCATAATATATAATATTATAGATATTTATCATACATATGTGCATATATGCACATAGGTGTTTCTACATTTCACCGAGGAAATTAGGTTAAAGATGAATGCTGAAAGAGTTAAATGCAAGACATGCCCGGAGATTTGCAAACCCTCCAATGAGCCCCTTGACTTCCTGATGGCCCTCATCACAAGCTCTCAGCTCAACTCCTCTTCCTGCCAACTGATGTCTTTAGTTCCAAGGAAGGGCCTGGGGCCAGTGCAGGTCTCACCTTACCACCTAGGGGAGAAGCCACTCAGAGGGCACACCCACCACAGGGTCACCCATCACAAGAGCACCCAGCCACAAAGCGTTTCATTAAAAAGAAGACAAAAACATGTCCTCGTTTAGTTTTTTTAATTATTATTATGAATATTGGCAGGAAATCCATCAGTTAACTCACTATTTCTCTGAAAGGATGCACTTCACAGACCTCAGCATCCCTCCATGTAAATCATGATATAAGGCATATATTGGGGGCTGGAGCGTTGGTTCGGTGGTTACAGCACTTGCCCACCATTCGCAAGTACAGGGGTTCAAACCCCAGCACCCACGTACACAGCTAAGTGTTAGAGCAAGGAAAGCCATGTGAAAAACTCAATAAAAAATTATTCTCTCTCTCACTGTCCTTCTCTTTTTAAAGGAAAAAAAAAAGGAGGCATATAATATAAATTGTTTTTCTGTACCCACAGGGGACCCAATGTTTTCAACTTTTATTTTAAGTTCCTTTGTTCATATTATCCAAATTCAAAATCCTTAGATTTATAAACAACTCACAATCTGTAATCTTTCAGGGAGACCTTAAAGGGCCAAGCTCATACAATCACAGAGACTGAACAGTAGTTACGCTGCAATCCATTTTTCTTCTTTTGGAGAGACTGATGATTTAAACTCAATAAAAGCAGTTTTATAAAGAATAAATAAAAGCCTTGTGCTCACTCTTGGTGCACATTTGAATCTGACTCTTGTGCTTTCGTTGTGAGTGCAGTTTGTTATGCATCCTTAACCAGGTGGATTCTGCGTTTCTGTTGAGGAAAAGCGTTCATCTGGGGTTAGCACAGGCCGGGCTGCTACTGGAAGGAGTCAAAGGTTTCCACTCTTGGAGACAGGAGACCTGGCCTGTCCTCCCTCCAGCGTGGGGGCGGAGGTGGAAGGATGCACAGTACTGAGGACAGCGCCATCAGAAAGTCCAGGCCCTCTGCCCTGGAGCCCAGGCACTCACTCACACGCGTCCCTGTGCCTGCAGTCCACGCCCGGGGGTGTCCTCTGGATCTCCACAGAACAACTTAGGGTCCAAAGTGGGACCTGTTGATACAAATGAGAAATCGCTGCTCATGCAAGCCGTGAGGGAGCTAAGGCAGAGGACACACGGTGGTGGCTCTGAGTGGCAGCAAGCGCCCCTTAGGGAGCTCCTCAGCCCCTTGCGTCTGCTTCTCCTCTTCCCAAGGACACAGAGTAGAACAAAAAAGGAAAAACAAAACAAAAACCACTTGTTTTTCTAAACTCTGGAGTGGCTTTTAGTAAACTTCATTTATTATACAAGAAAGCATTTTTTAAAATCTCTACAAAGAAAAAAAAATAATAATAAAGGAAAGTAAAGCCAAAAGCATTTAATTAGTCATCAAAATAAGTGGATATTAAATATTAACTTCTTACTTTGGGGAAAAATTATCAAGGTTTTGCAGTAGATTCAATGACTTAACTTCAAGATCAGATAAGAGGTAGCAATGAAAAAAGCAAATTAAGACCGTGAAATTTCTCTGCTGGTGATTTATATATGCCATGAATTTGAGCTCTATGGTGGCATAACAATTGGTGCCATTCATTGGAGATAAACACCCATAACCTTAAAAATTCGGTCATTAATCATAGCACTTATGATTATTAAAACAATCAGCATTGATAGCACCATGAATATTCCATATTTATAATTTTACTTCTTGACCAGATGCTTTTTTTTGAAGAGTAATAAGGCTTGTTTATTTATTTATTTGAGTACTGGGGATTGAACACCAGGGCACATAACTACTGAGCTACATCCTCAGCCCTTTCTTAAAATATTTTATTTTGATACAGGGTCTTGCTTAATTTCTGAGACTGGCCTCCAACCTACAATCCTCATGTTTTAGCCTCCTGAATCACCACAATGCCTGGCTTATTTTGACCTTCAACTGTAGCCTATTCTTGAAATTAGCTCATCAACCTTCTCTTATGTACTATTGAAAAATTCTTTTAAGATGCTGTATAATTAGTAATGCAAATTGTGAGCCTGAAACCTGAGAGATGTGTTGCGGTTTTTCAAGTATTTTTCCTTTGAAATGTTCAAAATAACATATTGACAAAGGTGCATGCTTTAGAGAGGCTTTGGCAAAACATCTGTGATGGGATTGTTGCTATGGCAACTGGTTTATTAAACATGAAAGTTAATAACTCTGAAAACCATTTAGGCTGGCACGAAAAGAAGAACTTTATAAATGTAATTGAGGTGTAATAGGAAAATGACAATCTCAGAGCAGAGGAACCTCCTCCAGCTCACCTTCTGAGATCTGGAAGATTTGCCAAAAACGGCCATTGCTGATGTCTGGGAACTGAGGACGTGGACTGGGTTGGACATCGGGGACATTTTGAAGTGCTCCTGAAGGCATTCATGTTTCCCCAAACCATTTAAAGCATGCCATTCCATTCTACATCCGTTCTAACTTTGCAGCTGCTATGAACCGTTGCCTTCGTTGGGCCTTATTATGGCAATCATATCAATAATGAAAGTCATTTTAAAATACTTGAACTTTTTCTTTGTTTTAGGTAAATTTGAGTAAATTTTTATGGCCTTTGAAAATTTTACATTGTTTTGATTTGGGAATAAAATTATAACTATTTCTTTGCCTTTGAAACTTCCTATCTTCATTTTGAGTTTAAAATAAATTAAAAAATTTACATAGGAATCTAAAGTTATAGTGGCACTGTGCCTAACATGTCCGATGAATAAGTGGACCTGTCGTCTCTTAAGTGTGCTTTCTACTTCAGCAATTTCAATGACATGCAAGGCCTCAGTCCCACCTAGGCACACACGATACCCAGATGTCTGTCCACAAGCCAAGCTTCTCTTGTGGGCTTTGATCTGCCCATGCAAAAGCCAATACCCTCCGGACGTTTATTAGAAGTCTCAATCATATTTCAAACTCAGTATATGCCAAAACAAAAGAACGCATTGACCCAGCAACTTCTGTTCTTCCCAGGATCCTCAGTTCAACGAGTAAACCATAAACCTTCCAAATGGCCGTATTGGGCAAAATAACCCCAAAAGATCTCTGGGACTGCAAGAGGACAGGAATTCTTTGTTATTTATATTTGTATATGTAACTATGTTTTGCAAATGTATTGCCTTGGGAGTTATCACATAACAACCCAGTTTATTGAAATTAATATATATGAAATTCAAATAGAAATATTAATCAATTTCTGGGGGAAAAAATAAGAAATATCAAATATCTCCTACCTTCCACTAGCACTATATCAAATCGAGAGCAAACGTGTTGAAAGCTCCATGTTTAATCATCCTTTATTCCAATTAATTCTAGTTCCAATTAAAATGAAGAAGACATCCATTCTTCCACATATGGTGAAGACCATGTTAAATAAAGAAAAGGTCGAAGTCAGCTAAATTTTTTTATTTATTGAAATGTCACAGTTATAGGCTGAATGGTGTCCCCACCCTCACAAATGAGTGAAACCTACACACTGTGGACAGCCTTTGGAGATAGGGCCTTTACAGGGGTAGTTAGGGTTAAATGAGGTCCTAAGGGTGGAACTGAATCGGATATGACTGTTGACCTGGTAAGAAGAGGAGGTGAGAGAGACCAGACCAGAAGAGCCCATGTGAGCAGATCTTGCCCTTCTCAGAGGCAACCCTGAGGGAGGCCTCAATCTCAGACTTCAGCTCTCCTGCAGGGAGAGAGCACACTTCTCCTGTTTAAGCCCCCAGCCTAGGGTAGTCTTTTATGACATCTGGGCAGAGTGATACAGTCACTAATAAAATACTGTGTCTCTTCTCTGGGATCCACTGACCACTGAGATACACCCAGCTCAGTGTGTTCTTTCTCAATAATTTGTATTCATATCAGTTTCTAATTTGCTCAAGAAGATAAAAGTGATAACAACTACTATTTAATGATTGTATGTGGAGCAGTTTCACTCATCCCTGTAACCTTATGGTGACATGAGTATTATCTGCCTATCTAAAGGTCCAACACATTCTGGACATCTCTTAAATGAGACCTCTCAATGGTATATCAAACTCAATATACATGGAAATGTTAGCATGCACTAATCTAATAGTTTATATGTTTCTAAGACTCTCAACTCAGTGAATAGACTTATACATTTTCCAACTTATCAGAATGGACACAATCATAATACTTTGAGTTATCCAAGTCAAATGAGAAACTGGAATACACAGGTTACTAAATTGCATGAGTCACTAAACTGTGCACATATTAAAATTATAATAACTAAAGCCAAAGAATCACATGAAATTCAGTATCAGTAGGGCCTTTCCAGTAGCTCTGAACAGCACTGTGCATTTGCTGTTGGAAAATGGGCCCCCAGATACACATGGAGTGACGGGGCCAGGACAGCTCATCTGAAGCCGGGAACTTCTCTACACCAAGTGCTCTTGAGATGTCCTTCAGAAAAGTGAAACAGGAAGCATCACAATACCAGATGTCGAAGTATACTACAGAGCTGGAGCAACTAAGACAGAGTGGAAACTGGTACCAAATCAGGCAGAAGACACAGACAAACCCACATAAACACAGTTATGTGACACTAGACAAAGGTGCCAAAAACGTACCTTGGAGAAAAGATGGCCTTTTTATCAGGCAGAGCTGGAAAAACTGGAAATCCATATAAGAGAGCAAAAGTTAATACCTATCTCTCACCCTGCACAAAACGCAACTCAAAATAAACCAAAGTCCCAGGGATTAGATCAGAAGCCCTCAAACAGCCAGAAGAAAATGTGGGCCCAACACTCCAACATGTCAGTACAATAGGAACTGACTTCCTTAACAAGACTCCTACAGTGCAAGGAATAAAATTTTAAAAATCAGTAAGTGGGATGAAATCAAACTGAAAAGTTTTGGCATAGCAAGGGAAACCACAGCCTGAAGAAATAGCCAACAGGAAGGGAGAAAATCTTTACCATGCATACCTCAGCTAAGACATTAATATCCAGAATATACAAAGAACTCAACAAACTTGCACAACTTGGATAAAGAAAATGTGGGGGGTGTGTGTGTGTGTGTATCACAAAGGAGTATTACACAGCCATAAAAAGAATGGTATTTGACGTTTGCAGGTAGATGGATGGAACTGCAGACCATCATGCTAAGTGAAATAAGCCAGATCCAGAAAGTGAAAGGTTGAATGTTTTCTCTGATATGCAGAAGCTAATCCAAAATATGAGAGGAGGAAAGGAGTGCTTTGTGTTTAGACAGGCTACCCACGGAGTCTTACGTGGGTCCTGGTGAGATCAAGCATGAAGTTTTATTAGAACAAGGAACACAACCTTTGGGAATGGTGAACACACCTAAGACTATTACAGAAGAATGTAGTTTTCTCAGTATAAAATTTCCTTAAGTTATGGAAATCTGGTAAGCTTGTTCACTAAAATCTCATTACTGTTCAGTATTTTTTTTAAATGAGCATTTCCTCTGAGTGTCAAAACAAACAGCATCATCCATATGTGTCAAAATAAAAGGAATAGGATGGGAGGGGTGATAAAATTCATATTATCACATTGGATATTTTCAAACATAAACTCGTTTATTAAATGATCTCTGCAAATCACGGAGGCTATGACAGACCTCAGTTTCCATAATGATTGCTTCCTTGTAGTTCTGGAGCGTCCTCCTGCACATTTTAATGAAATATTTGAGAGCATTGTGGGCATCTAAGCAGAAATCCCAAAGTTGCTACCCTGCCACGCACTGTTTATTTTTAATAAAACTCTCTGTATGACTGCAGGCAGGGTTAACTGGGTAGTGTCCTATTTATAGGACAATCAGCAGCAGGGGGAACGTGAAGACTGTTTCTTTCATCTTCAGCACTAACACCAACAAGTCAGCAAAAGATTCCCCCAGCCCCGCTAGGTGTTCTGAGATCAAAGGCACCGAGAAACAAGAGTCAGGTACTCACAGGAGCATGGTGTTTGCTAGTTCACTGAGCCTTGTGAGCGCTCACATTTCACGCTTCTGCTTTATAGTGTCCTGCTCGTTTTCCCCTTAAAAAAAAAAATTCTATGGCTCGTTCGTGTACATGGGGCTGAAACACCTAATAGCTACGTGGAGAAATGTTCAAAGACCTCACCAAAATGAAGAACATGTGGCTAATTACCATTGATTAATTTATTGCTAAGCATCCCTTTCTACAAAACAACCAAAACCTGATTTAAGAATGAGAAAGAGTGATTGTTGATGTGGTTGCTGGTGAACACAAGCAGTCTGTACGGTGTCTTCATTAAAGGCACTTGTTTATGTTTCTTTTTTTTTTTTTAACCTATTTTGTTATTTTGCATGTAAACACCCACGCAAGTGGTAAAACGGGTCAGACTAACATCTCCCCACTGTGGTTCCCAGGATGAGGGCCTGCTGGGCTCTTAGCTAGAGCGGACGGACGGCTCTACTTGTTACACCTCTAGGCCAACCTGTTTGGGGTCATTCCAGAGCTGGCCCTTGCCAAACCACTAGGAAGAGTGTTGCCTTCCCTGAGATCATCACCCACCGAAGAAGGGATTGTCCCACAGAGTTCAATAGCCCACCAACCTCATGGCCCACCTGAGCCAGTCAACCACCACAACCACCACGCAGAGGGGATGGCAGAGTTCACAACCCTAACTCAGCACGGACCCAGAATCAAAATGAGAGAGGAAGGAGATGGAGCATCATCTTGATTACAGCCTGCAGTTCAATTATATTTATAGACAAACCTAAAGACATCACTTTCAATAAAATTAAATTTCACAAGCAGTAACTATATAACTATAGCCTGAACAAAACGAATTGAGTTATTCTCTTGCTTTTTAAAAGTTATTTATTTTGCTCATTAAAAACACCTACTCTGTGTCAGACTCTATTCCATACCCTGGGAATTCAGAGGCAGAGAAACACGTTCTGGTTTCGTGGGGTTTCCATTCAGACATACCATAAACAATCATGTTCATGTTGTGTCGGGTGGAGACAGGGCTGTGCAGCAGATTACAAAGGACAGACGGATAGGTGGCAGGCCAGCCCAGCAGGGAGTCAGTGTGGTTTAGGCTGGGGCAAAGAAGAAAGGACTCTTTGATAAGGCAGTACTTTAGCAGAGATATAAATGAACCAGGGAGAGAGAAATTGTGACATTTGAAGGAAGAGTGTCTCCACAAAATGAGAGAAAATACTTCAAAGGCCAGGAACCATTCCTTGTGGGATAAAAGTGACATGTTTTCAAGAGTAGCCGTAGGGATGGGTCAAATGCAATGAGGACTCTAGGATGAGGGTGTGTGTGTGTCCCCACTCGGGATGATGAAGATAAGGCTGATGTGTAAACAGTGAATCTTTAAAAATTAAACTATGATGCAATTGTTTATGAAGCACAAAGTATTGCCAACTTGAGGAAGGGAATCAAATTCAGAATGGTGAATAATTAGAAATGGCACCACAGCCAGGTGTACTGGCACACACCTGTAATCTCAGTGACTTGGGAGGCCTAGCAGGAGGATCATAAGTGAAGACCAGCCTCAGCAACCTAGCAAGGACCTAAGCAACTTAAAGAGAACCCTGTCTCAAAACAACAACAACAAAATTTAAATGGACTGGAAATGTGGTTCAGTGATTAAGTGACTCTGGGTTCAAACCCCAATACCAAAAAAAAAAAAAAATCCAACAGACAAATAAACAACAATTACAACAAAAAACCCACCAGAGATAAAGTTAATTTTAATAGGTACAAAGTAGTAATGAATTTAAGTAGCAATTAAAGAAGTAATATCATGAAGTTGATTGAATCCTTGGGACAACTCAGTGAGGTTGACCTTTATCATGTTATTTTCAGTTAAGAAGACATGAAAATGAGAGTAGAAGAAGGAAACCAGTCCAAAAATGGCACAGGTATGTCAGGTTAGCCAAGAAATGATGGAGGTGTCTTAGGTTACTGAAGGTGCAGTTTCGTGGCTGGCCTTAATGGCTTTCTTATTCAATGGCATCCAGCAGAAATAATTTTCTGGAACTTTAGGATTTGCCACAAGCAGTTTTGCATCTGCTGTCTTAGAACAACCTCAGTGGGAGTCCCAACTGATGTGTAAGAAGTACCACTAACCAAATCCCATCATGCTGGAAAAGCCACCCGTATGCATGTGCCCAGTCCCATGAGGGTTGAGCCGTTAGGCTCCCTGCTGATGGCTCATCTCTTGAGTGGCACCATGTTGGATCTTCCAGATGAGATTTTCCACTTGCCACCTTGGACTGGTCTCCATGAATGTTCAAGTAACAGAAGAGTCACTCAGCTCCCTCCTGTCAATTCTTGACCCACAAAATTGAGAACTATAATAAATTGGTTATTGTTGAAAGCCACGAAGGGTGTGGGGTAGCTTGGTAAATAGTAGTAGGTAATTGTGTTGCCAGTTGATAAGTAGACTTGAACTCTGCTCTTAAAACTTGACAGATTTACTCCGTTCCCTGCTTCTAATACTGAAACTCCAAATTCAGGAAGTGTATCACCAGGTGTTTCAAAAGGCTTCATGAGTCACTGCAGGTGAGTTAATCACACGTGGCAGAAATGGTCCCCAAAGAAAGAAGTCATGAAATGGAGATATCTCAAGAACAATAGTGTGTATCTCTATATGTATGGAAAGGAAATCACTAGGGCCAAATAAGGGTGAATTGGAGAGAAAGGAAATTGGTAGTGTTTATACAGCACTGACCTTGGGAGACTGCTGCTCCCATCTAAGGGAGTGACCCTAAGGAACAATTTCTCAATGCCAGGGTGAGTCAGCAATTGGACTTTCTGTAAATGGCTGTAAAAACTTTAAAGACAACTCATCTGAGTAGCAGCCCTGATCCTTGGGCTGGTTTTTAGAGTCCAACACCAGGAAATAAGTGGAGGACTTGAGCTTCCACGGAGTGAATCATTAGGATTCCTTAACTGGGGTATTTTGGGATCAGTCTGCTGTGCTTGAACTTAGTATATGGAAAGATATGGACAAATCTAAATAGACATCTTAAAATTTGCAGATTGGCTTAGCATGCTTAAGAATCCTACAGCAAGACTGCTCTAGGTAGCAAATGTACCTCTCTACCTTAAAGAAACAAACAAAATCAGCAGTACAGCTAGGCTTAAGGCACAGGGGATTACTTTGGCAGTAGCCCCCTGTGAGGGTCAGGCTCTAGCCTCCAGCTGGTTTCCTTGGGCCTCAGCTCTTACGCACCAGGAGTCCAAACACCAGGGAAGGCTACCAGCAGGCAGACTACATAGGCAGTAAATGTCCCACCCGTTCCACAACACCCTGCCTGACTTCAGATCACACCCTTGGCAAAGGCGACAAGCAGACACCCCAGGATGGAGCAGTGTCTTACAGCAAGCCCATTAGGTGCAGCTCATTCTCAGGAAGACACCAGCTCCACCCACCCGCAGGGCAGGGCAGTCACAGCCAGGTATTCACCAGTTCCTTGTTGGGCTTCTGTGGTCTCCCTCTAGGCTTGGTGTGGGGTCCCCAGTCACCTTATGAGGCTTCTCTGCTGCCACTGCAGACCTCAGCTCTGGACTGTGGCTTTGAGAGACTCCCCTGGTGGCTCTTACCAGCCACCGCCTGGAAAGCCCTGCTCCCCCACCCTTCTGCTCCTCTGATAGCCTAGGAGCTCTGCACACTCATTGTATTCTGTCTCTTCCTTGTCCCCAGTTTTCACGCCTGTCCAATCCTTTGTCCCTTTAGGCAAGAAAAGCTCTTGCTGTGTCATCCAAAAATAAAGAAAGGAAGAAATAAGTGGAAACTTATCAAGAGCGACATGAATATCTGTGGGAGAAATCATTTTGAAGAGGCCAAATGACCTGGTATTTTTTTAAAAATTCATCTAAACCAGTTTTTTGTAGGAAACCAAAGTTACAATGGTGTTCAGCTTTCATTGTTCGTGTTTAAAAATCATATGTTGCTGGAAAGTACAATTGTTCAGTTGAATTTTCAAATGAGCAATTCCATTTGAATTTCATTTGATCTGTCCTGTCAAAGTGATCTTCCCCATTCTGGCTAATGACGCCACCTTCCAGGAGGCCACTGTGCACCCTCACTGACAGCTGGCTGACCCACCAAGCCCATCCAGGCTCACTCACCTTTTCCCACTGCATGACCACGACCACAGGTCATCTTTCACAGTGACCCCTGAAAGTGGTGTCCTCCAGACCTTCCCTAGACAATCTGCTCCTCCACTCTCAGCAGAATGGCCTCTGTAAACCAAAATATAATCTGTCACTTCACCAAATCACTTTGGCTGCCCCACCCAAGCTAATGTCTGGATTTCTTGCAAAAACTTAGAAAACTTTCAGCGTCAGCTACAAATCACACCATTTGTGCTCCTCCTTGGACATTCTCTCCCATGACTTGTGGACAACTACAAAAAACTTCTTCCCTTCCCTAATGTCAGGAAATGAACTTCCATGATTCCTCCAAGCAATTTCTTTGATTAGAAAGAACTTCAAGATTCAAATTCGAAGGTCCCATCTTGACACCCTGCCAGCTCTTCTCTGGGGCAAAGCTCACGTTCCTACAGCATTCTCTTGGCACATCCCAAAACGCTCACCACAGGGTGAAATCATCTCCTTCTGTATTTCTTACATTCACATGACCATAAGCATCTTAATTGTGTTTCATTCCTGATAGTGTTCCTATAGAAAGCTTTCCATCACAGGGGCTCTGTAGACTCCTGGCTGATTCTTAAGCTTAATATACTCAATTATTGCGTATGACACTTGTTTTAAGTAGTACAATGAACTTCAGTGCTATTTGTATCAAGCAAATCTAAACTATGACATCCTACATTCTTTAATCCTCTTGGCATAATCAGGACTTAATATATATTTGCGGGTAATCCTTTGTGTTAAATAAAATTAAATGAATGAGTACATTTTATTTTGGAAATTGCAATTTAATTTTAAATCCTGATTTTAAATTAAATTATTATTTAATTTGAAATCAGTTAGAAAAACTGATTTTCCCATTAAATATGTGCCTCTAAAGAAAATTTGAGAAATTCTAGGTAAATTAATGAATGTTTTTTGAAAAGCATTAAGACAAACATTACATTTTTTTCCAAAGTGTAAGTTAATGAATATTATTTGTAAGTGAACTTTTCGGAGATTTCCATAATGAAATTACTCATTTTTTAAAGTTAAATCTAATTTTGTTACGAAAAATGATAACATTAGTTCCTTACTTTAAAATGAAGAAAGTTAAAAAAAAATCATCCTGATTTAGCAGCGTGTAAACACAAAGCCTAAAGGTTCAGAAGTTTCTGATGGAAAAGTACTAGGGACACTTGATGGCACAGATTTACTAGAAAATTCTGATTTTGGCATTAGCATCCATTGTTTCTTTCATAATCTCAGTGTGCCTGTGAAAGTGGGTGGTGGGTTATTTAGACTTACCCATTTCAATGTCTTCTGTCAAAGATTCATTTAAAAATGTGCTTCATGTTGGTGTTATGGGTCTACCAATTTGAAACGGGAGTACACAGTGCTTTGTTATATTTTACCTACAAACTTCTTTCAAAAGGGAGCCCATTTCAGAAGGCCTTTCAACTGTACTGGCCTTCCCTGCAGCCCACCTACAGACGCTACAACCCATTCAATTTGGCAGGAAAACTCCATTAGGAAGGGAAAAAATTCTCCCTAACATTTATGGGCTAATTTTTAAGGAGAAATGAGAAAGCTTTCTGAATATGTAGAGATCCATTAAAAGATTTGGTGTGCCCTCGGCACAGAGGGGCTAGCTTTAAAGAAGCCAGTGGAGGCTTCCTGGCACTCACCCTGCAAACCTTGCCTCCAGTTACTTGGAGAGGAGGACTCAGAACACACAGCGCCCTGCTCACTTGCTGAACGTGCCACTTGTATGATGCCCCCAGCCTCCTGCAACGTGTCTATCTCCCACTGCAAGGAGGCTGGACGCGCTGCCCAGAGGGGTCTACAGTGACCTCCATCAGACCTAGGGCTGACAAAGCACCGTGCGCCCCTGGTTGGGAGATTTTATTCTGCTTTTGATGGCCTGCGATTTTCAGCCTCTGATCTGATGTCACTTGAGGTGTGTGGCGATGGATGCTGGCAGGCAGGCTGGTGGGAAGTGAGGTTCAGCACTTAGGTTCCTGGCCATGCGCATCCCAGATACTCACTTGGCGAGCACCAGAATGGCCTGGCCTGCTTGACTGCAGGAAGCAGAAGATGAGCTATTTAAGGGAAGGACGGAATAGTGTCTGTAAAAGATGTTCAACTCGCATTGCCATATGGGCTTCTTGGAGTGAGTCCCGTGTATATGAGCTATATTCTTGGCATGTGGAGCTGCATTTGGGTCTGTGACATGCTTTCCAGGCATTGAAACTTTCAGAGGTAATGTCCATTGTCACACCTTCACAGTTAAAGTCACTGATGATTTCAACAATAAGATCTGGATTAAAAGCTCAAATATTCTATCTATCTACTAGTTCACATTTATAAGTATACATCCTAATACAATTACACATGACTAATTCGAGATAGATGCATTCCACTAATTTATTTGGACAGTGAGAGGAAGATGTCTTTTTATTTTGGAAATTCACATAAAATAAATATTCCTATCAAATTTCAGTAACTTCAAAGACACCATTATTTCACAAATTGCTTCCTAAAACTGTATAAAAATGACTTCCAGGCATGATGGCGCACAGGTGTAATCCCAGCTATTCTGGAGGCTGAGGCAGGAGGATTGCAAGCTGGAGGTCAACCTGGGAAAATTAACATTATCAGAACAGAACGAGCTGGGTATGTAACTCAGCTGTAGAGTCCTTGACAAACTTTCCAGACAATGGATTCAGTGCCCTGTGCTGGAAAAATAATCTCAGATGAATTCATTACCGTACCTCACAACAAAAGCCTTCGGAGGCAACCTGCATTTGTTATTCCTTATTTGCTTCCTATTCTTTCAAAACTACTTGCTGAGTACAAGCCATGTACCAAGCACAAGTTTTAGTTTGGGGGGACTCTCTCAGTCCTTTTGAGCTGTTATAATGACACACTGCAAGCTACAAGTAAGCTAATAAATGACAAGGTGACTTTCTTTCTGACAGCTGTGGAACCTGGAGGTCCAAGGTCAAGGAGCTGTTGATTCCATGTCTGCTGAAGGCCCATCTTCTCCTTTCAACCTTGAGGGGGAGAACTCTGTCTCTAGGGATGCCAATAAGTGCACGAATCACATTTATGAGGGTTCCCTCTCGTGAGCTAATTACCTCCTGAACCCAGCCCCCAATCACCATCATTTGGGGATTCAGTTTCAGTTTATGAACTTCAGGAAGACTCAAATATTCAGACAAAGAATGAAATATTCAGACTACAGCAGACATTCATATATAATTTAACAAAGTAATTTCACCCAACTCTCCTTTTGTCTTAGGCTGTGTGTGATGCTACAACAGAAAACCACAAGCCACTGAGATTGTTAACAATTGAAATTCATGTGACAGTGTTCTGGATGCTGGGAAGCCCAAGATGAAGATGTGGAGGAGGACTGTGGCTGAGGAAGACGAGCCTCTGAGCTCATTGTGACCTCCTCTTCTCACTGAGGCTTCCCATGGTAAAGGAGGGGTCAAAGAGCACCTTTCTGAAGGGCACTGAGGACACTGCCCTCAGGTTTTCAGTCTATAGCACCACATTTACAAAGGATCAAGCATGTAGAATTTTTAAAAGATATCGTGCAGAGGTGTTGAATAATATTAAGCAGAGGATGGATTTGGCAGAGAAATCTGGACTTACGTGCTCACTCTTGAAGTCAGCATTTGGGTGATGTCAAGGTCAAGAAACTCAGAAGCTTCACACGGTTATCTGTTAATGGGGGTGCTTCATAATGCAACCCCCAATGCACACGGCTTCAAACTACAAAATATTTTTGTGTTAACTATGTTTTCAATTAACCAACCTTGGAAGAATCAACCAAGGTTTAAAACCTTGCTTGTTCTGTGAATAATCATACATGTCAGATAGGAGTTCAAAAGCACTGAGTAGAAAAGTTATTAATTCTACCTACTTTGGCAACAATTCTCAGCTCTTGGTTTCCTTCCATGTTTTTTGCTTTTCTTTCATTTTTTTTCCTTTTTCTTTTTTTTTTTTTAAGTATGTCTTCCAGGCAGAGATGACCACACAACTTATATACCTATCTATGTGGGGGTTGGGGTGGGATATGAATACACATAACCACACAAATAGCAGTGATGTCTTCACTAAAATTATATACGCAATAAGATCCACATGCGTACAGAAGAGTTCTTCATTGTTTTGAATAATGTCATAGTTTTCATTGAACAAATATCATTATTATCCAATCACATATTTGTTGGCAGGCATGCCATGCCATTTGAATTCCTTTAGAAATATAAATAAAGCTACAGTAATTATTCTTGTTCCTACTAATTTTTCAAATGTGGGAATGTTTCTCTAAACAATACATTAATTTGTAGAACCAGGAGTTAAAATGTCTGTGCATTTTAAATTTCATAGATACTGTCCTGTATTCCTGCATTGAAGTCATAACAATTGGTTCCTGTAGGGTCTATTTTCCTGCAATCTCAGAGGAGAGTGCTTCACTAAAAGCTTCATTTTTGCCTGGTAAAGTACTGTTGCTTCTATTTTCTCATTTATCTCATTATGGCAAGCTTGAACATCCTTTCATGCATTAGGGAGATTTTTCTGGAGACCTTTTTTTCTTATCCTTTGGCCATAAATTGCTTTTCTTTCACAAGACTTTTAGAATTTCCTAAACACATTAATGTAATAGGGAAATTAAGTATCTAATGTGTTTTCCCAATTTTAAGGTTTTATATTTTTCACTATAGAAAATTCTTTTAATTTTATGCCATGAAATAATATCACTCTTTTCTTTTCGATTTGTGCATTTTATGTTACATTAAAATTACTTTCCTCACTCTGATCATCAGAAACGTTGCAAATAAAAACAGGAACTCTTATATTTTCTTCTAGTATTTTATTTACATTGATTTCTGTGGTTTGGAAAATGTATCAGATATAAGGGTTGAGGTAGAATTCAAACTTCATTTTGTTTTTCCAGGTTCCATACGTTATTTTTTGCCATTCATGGATTAATCATTTCACTACTTTCCAAAATGCCACATTTAGCTTTAATAAACAAACAACTGTGTGTATTCAGTTACAGATTGAATTTTAAGTGCAAATCTCTTCATTTTTAATTTATTCATGCACTTGAACTTCAGTGTTTTTATTGGAAGGTGCAATGATATAAAAAGGCTACTTCACTCATGCTATTCTTTTGTTCACCATGTTTTTGGATTTGCTTTCCTAATTTCTCTTTTTCTTAACTTTTTTTGTACAAATCTATTTATTCTGAACAAAAATAGGTACAGATCCATTTCCATTTTCTACTAACACAATTATGTACTTTGTGAAAAAGGATGATTTTATCTCTTCTTAACCTTTGCGCATTTTTGTTTTCTTGTCTTCTTAGAATAGCTATCACATTACAATGCTGCGTGACTAAGGGTGGCAGGCATCTCCTTTCCTTGAACTCAAAAAAGCTTTCAGCTTCTCGACTAAGGATGGTGCTTGCTGTGGATTGTTTTGCAGATATTGTTCATTCCCAGAATAGAAATGCTTTTCTATTTCTTTTTTGTTAGAGGATGTTAAAATCACAAGTCCATTGTACATTTTTCCTGCATCTACAAAATGTGTATTATTTTCATTTTTACTATATTAATGTGGGGAAGTATATTGATTACATTCATAGGATTTTGCTTACACTGTACTTCAGAGATAAGCCAAATTTGACAAATTGCATTTTCGTTTTAAGATATATGGCTGATTAGATTTACTAATTTTTGCTTTTTAATTTTTCCATACATAGAAAGACTATTATTGACAATAACTTTCCTTTTTTCTGTTGTGTTATTGAGAGTTGTATTAAGATTATGTGAGGCTTCAACAAGGAGATGAATTCTGTATGTATATACATACAGAATTTGAAACTGAAATTAATGATACATTTTACATATAATTATACACAAAAATTAAATTTTGATAGACATTGCCCATCCATCCTAGATAGAAGTTATGGAAATTTACTCATGTAAGATTATGGTTCCCCAAAACCATAGGACACGGTGTACAATATGTCATAAGTCTATTTATGTATCTGTGTATATAAATATATAAACATAATATATATATAATGTTTGATAAGTATTTGTGGAAGACATGTGGAGACACTTTTTTTCCATAGAAGATTTTGACTACTGATTTAGTATTCTGAATTGGCTCTAGACTCTAGTTTTCCAATATGTCTTGAGTAACATATATTTAGGAATTCATCAGTTTAATCTAAATTTTCAAGTTTATTGGCATAAGATTTTCATAAAATTCTGTATTTTCGTTTTTGAGTGTACAACATTTAAGTGCCAAGTTTGCACTTCTAAATATTTATGCCTCTTTGTCTTTGTTCTACTCACCCTTCTTTTGCCAATTTTATCAGTCTTTTCCAGGAACCAATTCTTGATTATATTGATCCCTTTTATTTTGATTTTTATTTTCCAATTTCATGAAGTATTGCATTGATGCTCATTATTTCTTCTTTTATAGTCTTTTGATTCATTTTACTTTCATTTTGAAATTTATTCTTGGTAATGAGGATTAAATCCAGGGACATTTGGCCACTGGATTATAAACCAAACCCTTTTTATTTTTGAATTTATCAAAATTCTGAGGCAGGTACTCATGAAGTAGACTGACCTCAAACTGAGATAGGGATTTAGGATATAGAGAAAATGAGATAGGAATTTAGGGGAAAGAGAAATGCTGAATCTTGGGGGAAGCACCCTCAAGCCATTGTGAAGTAGAAGACACAGTTGTAAAATTGGAACAACTCATCTATGACCTGTGTGCCTGTGCCATGAACCCCTGGCCTGTGACCTTGACCAGTGCCCTTGTAAACTGAGGAAAAACACAGGCACAGGAAAAGTGCTGGGAAAGTGTGTGATTCCATCCTGGATCTGCATCCAGTTCCGCCCCCGATGCAGCCCTTTTATAAATATCGGTTCCCCCAGTCCAAGTGGCTGCTGCTTCTCACTCTTGAGACAGCCGCATTCTCCCTTGAATGTGTATCTACTTTACTAAATAAACTGTATCTATGCCTCAGTCTGACTCATGCTCAAATTATTTTCTGTCACACATGTCAAGGACCCTGCTGGTCCTGAGTTGAGTCCCCCTCTCCTCAAAGAACCCTTGGATCTTTCTCCAGAGATATCTCTTCATCGTTGATGAAAACCTGTTCCCTCTGCTTCAGCCTCCTAAGTATTTGAGATGACAGGCAGGTGCCACTTTGCCTACCTTATTTTTATTTTATTTTTAAAATGAATGTTATGAGACACTTTTTTTATGGGCTGTGTTAAAATTTGTGGAAGATAAAATCCCAGAATTTCTTTTCTCGTAAGTTTATAGTAAGAGTGGAGATTTCCCAAGGGAGATCCTCTGACTATTTTTTAGTATTCACACCCCATTTCCTAGTTGTTTATTCAAACTCTAGCCCAGATCCTGCCTTGAAGGGTCTTGTAGACAGAATTAAGTCCCAAATCAGTTGGTTTTGCATTGATCAAATGGATTCTCATTTTTCCCAGGCCTGACGTAATCAAATGGAAACTCTTTGGGAAGTCAGTTCTTCCTGAAGTTGAGACACTGAGGGACAACAGGTTTGCAGGACTCAGCCACACCTCAGATTCTCCATTCCAAACTCTCACCTTGGATTGTGACCTTTGGTTCCTGCTGTCTGAATGTCCTACCTGCTCCTGATGCTGCCTTCCTCCACGGGGCTGCTGGTCCTGCTTCTCTGGTGGAATAGTATTGTCTCAAGAGTATGCTCACAACACCACGTATGAGTGTACATTTTCCCCATATCCTCGCCAGCATTTATTACTGTTTTTCTTGTTAATAATTGGCATTCTAACTGGAGTGAGATGAAATCTCAATGTAGTTTTTGTTTTCATTTCCTTGACTGTTAAAGATGTTCAACATTTCTTTTTCATTTATTTGTTGGTCAATTGTATTTCTTCTTTAGGGAATTGTTTGTTTAGATTTTTCACCCATCTATTCAGTGAATTATTATTATTATTATTATTATTATTAGTAGTAGTAGTAGTAGTAGTAGTAGTAGCAGTAGTAGTATTACTGTGAGTTTTTTGTACAGCTGCTTGGGAAAGCAGTGTGGAGATTCCTGTAAATGGTAGGAATGGAGTCATCATATGACCCAGATATCTTACTCTCTGATATTTACAAAAAAGGAACTAAAATCAACCTACTGGAGTGGGACATGCATCAATGTCTATAGCAGCACTACTCGAAGTATCTAAGTTATGCAACCAGCTCAGGTATTCATCAACAGATGAATGGATAAGGAAAATACGGGATATATGCACAATGCAGTTGTACGCAGCCATAAATAAGAATGAAATTATGGCATTTGCTGGTAAGTGGCTGGAACTGGAGAACATTATTCTAGGTAAAATAAACCAGACTCAGATTGTAAGGGTCAAATGTTCTCTCTCATAAGCAGGAGGTAGACCAAAATAAAGGGAAATAGAAGTGGAGTATTCCATGAAAATATAAGGGAGATTAATGGAGTAGTTGAAGGAGGGGGAGGCAAAAAAGGGAAGGGAAGAAGTGTGAAATGCTGTGTGTATATAAATACGCTGCAATGAATTTCACCTTTATGTATATCTATATAAGTGCCAATAAAAAAACATAAGAAAAAAAACAGAAGGAAGTCAGTAGAGTAGAGGAAAGGCAGCAGGGGAAGAAGGAGGGGAGAAAAACTGGGGACTGGAATGCAGGAAATGATATTCCATGCTGGTACGATTATGTCAAAATGAATCCCACTATTACATATTACTGCAATGCACACATCTTAAAAATAATATATTCACCACTTGTTAGAAATTATACTCTGAGCATTCTTGTTTTTAAAGAGAGAGAGAGAAAGAGAGAATTAATTTTATTTTTTCATCTGGTCTTTGTTTTTCTTTCACTTGCGTATGTGGTGCTGGGGATCGAACCTGGGTCCTTGTGCATGCCAGTCAAGCGCTGAGCCACTGCTCCCGCCCTGAGTTTCATGTTCTTTATGAGAAGTGCTATCGTATCCACTTAATTTGTCGAAGTCTAAAGTTGGTGTCTTTGTATACCTAGCGAAAGTACAATGGTGTTCAGTCTGTTTTCTTCTTTGTAACTCTCGCTTGAATTATATAATCAGGAGAACATTCAACTCTATAGCTTGTTAATTTTTACTCTTCCCACAAAGAACTATCATTGGCTTTACAATCAAATTTTTTAGGTGCGTCTATGTATTTACCCAACTATTCTCTTGTTCTCACTCATCTCAGCCTTTCCATTGGTGTCAACTTTGTCTCTCTGTGAAGTTCATAATTTGGAAGTGCTTCAAATGTGGAAGTGCTGGTAGAAAACTCCCCTAGCGTTTCCCTGTTGACTGGTATCTAGATTTTGTTCTACTGCTGGAAAAGCATTTTCACTTTGTTTAGAATTCTAGGCTCACAGGTATAGTATTTCAGCTCCTGAAGATACCATTTCGCTCTCTTCTAGTTTACATTGCTGCTCCTGAGAAATTACCCAGCGACATAGTTCTCATTTTGGGCAAATTTCTTATAATCACTCTAGTTTTTCTGTTTACATTAGAATTTTTCATTTCTGTTGTACAGCTCTATCGTGAATAAAGGTTCTTTGCATTGGTACTACTCAGCATTCCTTATAAGTCTTGAATCTTTAATCAGTTCTGGAAAATTCCCAACCATCCTTTCTTCCAATATCTCAGCTCATTCTCTCCTCTTTACCTCCAAGGAATCGGATTCCATGGACATCATTCCTCTGTCCTCCAGGTCACTCAATTTCTCTGCTGTCTTCTGTGTGATTTCTCTTGACCTCTCCAACTTGCTGTCTTCACCTCTAAATGATGTACTATTGATTTCAGGTGTTGACTTTTTTCATTATTTACATTTCATTTATTGAAGTTGCCTTTGATCAGTGTCAAACACTTTAGATCATCTTATAAGCAAGTCTTTATTTCCTTAAATATATTTTTACCTTAAAAATATAGTGTAGATAGTTTTCCTAGACGGCGTCTGGGAATTCTACCATCTGTAGACACTGTCAACTCCTTTGCTTCAATCAGAGCTTTCTCCATCTGTGACAGATTAAAGTGAACTACAGGCAGCAGCACTTCATGCTTGAAATCACAAGCCCTTGGTGAAGTCAGCCATTTCCAGAGATTAGTTGACTTTGCCTCAGTCACACTCAGGTTGAATGTGCTCCCAACTTGATATCATCTTACACAAAATCCACCAAATGCAAGTTCTTGAATTTCCTAAAATAATGTGCATTTTGGTTACAAGTCTCTGATTTGCCTTTGATTCGAACTTACTTTAAGGGAGAATTTGAAAATTTCAGTTTAATTTAAATAAGGAAGTACATTATGTTCCTCAACCTTTGAGGACTTTTTGATTTAATTTTTATCTATTTATTCTGTGAGGTCAAGCGGTATAAAGATTCATTTTTTTTCTGAGTTTGAAATGAACCCCAAGGCAATTTCTGTGTTCTACTTCCATTTGGATTTATATTAGTAATTCCATCATATCTTTCTACTTTAAACTCTTCCAATTCTTCACTTGCATAACAAAAAGATTCTGAACATACTCAAAAACAAAAGCAGATTTAAAGATAGTGTGGTGAAAGAAAAGGAACAAGAGTTTTACTCACTGCTCATGTTTGTGTGCCAATTAAGTTACATCAAAATGTCTAATTGCATATCTTGGAGTAGAAGGAGAACACAGAAAAATGGAAGAAGGAGTTAGCTTGATTGGGTAATGGAAATATATGTAAATTCTGTGTGCTATAAAACTATCTGTAAAGTTTTAGTTTGGGATTGGAGGTCTGTTTCCTTTTTTATTATAATTCCTCCATTCATTGCCCCAACATTTCCATACCTCTAAACTTTTACAGTAATCATACTTTATCCATGGGAGTTGAAGTCTAAGACTCCAAGAAGATGTTTAGAATGGGGATAGTATCAAACCTTATTTATACTTTATATTTTCCTAGACATATATATACTTTAAATAAATTATAATTCATGAATTAGAGACAATAGTGTATTAAAAGTGATAGTTAATAATAGCGGAACAACTATAATAATAGCTAGTGGAGGTCTTCTGATCCAGCAGGCACGCTATCAGGACTATACCAAGAGGATCCTGGCAGGAGTAGCCCTGCCTACCCAGCTCCTGTGTGCCTCCAGGCCTCTTTCTGACTGGCAGGTATGTGATCAGGACTATACCAGGAGGACCCTGGCGGGAGCAGCCCCCACCTGGGTCCTATTGGAAGAATCTTGCATGCCTGGAATAGCCCTCAACTACCCCAACCCTGCATACTGTCTGGAACTCTTTTGGTTCCAGCAGACAGGTTCTCAAGACACCACTGGTAAGACCCTTATCCACAAAAAGCACTGTCACCCTTGTGACCTGTCCCCATTCCTGCCCCCCCCCAACTGAATCTCTAGTGGAGGTCCATGCACTTTTGGTCCCAGCTAGCAGGTGCTCAGGACATCATCAGTAGGATCCCCTTACAAATAAATAAATAAATAAATAAAACAAAACTCACCTATGTGATGCTCTGTGTGCCAGTCCGGGCTTCCTTTGGTCCTATCTGGAGCAACCCCTGCCCAGTTGATGGACAGGTCCAGGCCTATTCTGCTCTGTGGACCATCAGCACATGCCCAGGACCAACCAGAGGAGCATCTCTGCCTGGAGAAGCCTTAGACACAGGTTTCTTCTGGTCCTGACCTGGCAGGCACCCAGGAAGAACCAAGTTCAAATTTGCAATCTTGAGTCTGGATCCAAAAGGTGGAACAGAACAAGGACCCAAGCAAGAGCAACATCAGGAAGGTGGTACTTATTAAAGAGGGGTTGGCAGATCTGTCCTTTTGGCTAGCAAGGAAAAACCACATGGAGAACTGCCTACCTTCCCTGCAGGAGATCTAAATTCACAGATCTAGAAGAAGCTCTTCAAAAATGAAGACTCAAAATAGGAAAGGGTACCTCAAACCCAAAAGTCCCCTATCCTCAGATAGAGACCAGGATGAAAACTCAGGAGATGAAAAACTATTATCAAAGAAATAGATATACTTAAAAAGTAAGTAATAGAGCAAAAATCTGCAGTCAATGATATAAGAGTAAACATGGAAGAATTTAATAACAGACTAACTTCTATAGAAAATAGAACCTCAGCTCTTGAAGCTTCTAACAATGAGGACAGGCTGAGCAAACTTGAAAGTACAAATGACAAAAAAAATTCACAGAACACAACAGATTTTTTAAAATGTCTGGGAGGAAATGAGAAGAAATAATCTAAGAGTAATCAAGATAATGAAGAAACTGAAATGCAAAGAAATGGGATAAGAAACATTCTGCATGAAATGTTAAAACAAAAATTGTCCCATAAAAACAGAGATGCTCATCCACAAAGCCTATAGGACATCCAATAGGCCTAATCAAATGAGAAGTTCACCACGATGCATCATATTCAAAATGTACAACAGGGAAATCAAGGAAAGAATATTAAAAGCTGCAAGGGAGAAATGCCAAATCACATTCAGAGCAAACCAATAAGAATAACATCTGATTTTTCAGCTCAGACTATGGAAGCAAGAAGGTCATGGAAGGATATCTTTCAACCTCTAAAGGAAAACAATAAAAAGTCAAGAATACATTACCATGCAAAACTCAGCTTCAAAATTGATAAAACTTCTCATGATAAGATCAAACTTGTAGCACTGGTAATCACAAAACCAGCATTACAAAGAATTCTTAAAGATAAACTCCAGATAGAAGAATAAGCAAACATTCCTCAACACCCACAGACAGAGAAAAGTCAATAAAGGTATATGCTATCAATAGACCACCAAGATATCATACAACTTACTAATAAAACACAATGACAGTGAACCACAACCACATAACTATTCTAACACTGAATGTGAATGGTCTTAATGCACCAATCAAAAGACATAGACTAGAAGATTGGATCAGAAAACAAAACCCAACAATATGCTGTTTATAGGAAACCCACCATACAGTCAATGACATCCACAGATTGAGGGTGAAAGGATGGAAAAAAATCTACCAGGCATATGGCCCAAGAAAGCAAGCTGCAGTTGTAATTCTTACACTTGACAAACTGGACTTTGAACATTAATCAGAAGAGATAAAGAACACCACTATATCCTAGTAAAGGGAATAACAAAACAGGAAGACATAACCACAGTAAATAAACACCAAAGCCCCCAACTATGTGGAAAAATCACTCCAAGACATAAAACCACTTGTAGACCTCAACACAATAGCACTGGGAGATTTTAATAATCCTCTATCACCAAAAGACAGACCAGCAAAGAAAAAAAAAGCAGTGACAAGATCTCCAGTCTAAACAACACAATGAATCAAACAGACTTAACAGATATCTACAGAATATTCCACCCCAAATTAGCAGAGTATACCTTCTTTTTAGCAGCACATGGATTCTTCTCCAAATTTATCATATTCTAGTTCATAAAAAAAATCTCAGCAAATATAAAAAGTAGAAATTATTACATGTATCCTATCAGACCATGATGCCATGACCCCAGCATTTAACAGCAAAAATCATCACCAAAAACACAGGTATACATGGAGATTGAATAACACCATATTAAATGAAGAATGGATCCAAGAAGGCATGAGAAAGATATTAGGGAATTTTGAGAAAAGAATGAGAATTATGACACAACATATCAAAACCTCTGCGACACCATGAAAGTATTCTTAAGGGGAACTTTTATTGCACTGAGTGTCTACATTAACAATGAGGAGAGATCCCAAATTTATGCTCCATTTCAACTCTCTACAAAAGGAGGAACAATCTAATCATAAAGCCAGCAGAAGACAGGAAATAATCAAGATCAAAGCTGAAATCAATGAAATTGAGAACAAAAAAAAATAATAAAAAGAAACAAAACAAAGATCTGGTTCTTCAAAAAATAAATAATAAATAAATAAATAAATTGACAGACCCCTAGCTAATGTAACTAAAAGACAGATTTAATCAAAGCAAATCAACAAAATCATCAACGAAAGTGGGGTAATCACCACTGTCCACATTGAAATCAGACAGATTATCAGAACATATTTTGAAAAACTATAATCCTCTGCATCTGATGATCTGGAGATCATGGACAAATTTCTAGACAGATACAGCATGCTCAAATTGACACTGGATGAAATTGAAATCCTAAGCAGCCCAATAACAGGCACTGAAATCCATACAGAAATTAAAAGTCTTCCAAAGAAGAAAAACCCAGGACCTGATGGACTCTCTGCTGAGTTTTACCACACCTGTGAGGAAGAGCTAACACTTCTTCTTAGCAAGCTATTCCAAGAAATCAAAAAAGGGGGAGTTCTCCTAAACACATTTTATGAAACAACAATAACTCTGATACCAAAACCCAATAAAGACACATCAAAAAAAAACTACAGGTCAATATCCCTCATCAACATCTACACAAAATACTTAATAAGATTCTCCCAAACCTCATTCAAAAACACATCAAAAAGATAATTCATCATGATCAAGTGGGCTTCATTCCAGGTATGCAAGGCTGGTTCAACATACGCATATCAAAAAATGTGATTCATCACCTCAACAGGATTAAGGCCAAAATGCATATGATCATCTCCACAGACAGAGAAAAGGCCTTTGACAAAATCCAACAGCCTTTTATGATCAAAACTCTGGAGAAAATAGGGATCAAAGGAACTCAACTTTGTGAGGGCCATATATACTAAACCCTCAGCTAGCATAATACTAAACTGAGAAGAATTGAAAGCATTTTTATTAAATTTGGGAACAAGACAAGGTGGCCCTCTTTCACCACTGTTACTTAATATAGTACTTGAGACTGGATGAATGGATCCAAAAGCTCCATATATATATATGGAGTTTTACTCAGCTATTTAAAACAATGATATTGCATCCACTGAAGGTAAATGGATGGCGATGGAAGAAATCATGCTGAGCAAAGTTAGCCAAACACAGAGAGTCAAGCATTGAATGTTTTCCCTCATTTGTGATGGCTGGAGCTAAATCCAGGCTTGGGAAGATATTTGAACAAGCTATACTGCGTGAATTTACAAAAACATACGTGTTTAATCCTATTGTCAAATATATCAAAGAACAGCAAGGGATGATAGGAAGGGAGGAGAAGGGGAAAAGTTGGAACCAAGATGAAGCAAGGTGCATTCCAAACATTTATAAGCATGTCACTGTATATACTATAGTCATGTATATAAAAAATATTCTTCATGGGGCTAGAGCGGTGGCTCGGTGGTTATGGCACTTGCTGGCATGCACGAGTACGCAAATTCAAACCCCAGCATCACAATCACAGCAAAGTGTCTCAGGAATGAAAAGTCATGTGAAAAACTAAATAAACATTGCTTTTCTCTCTCTCTCTCTCTCTCTGTCTCTCTCACTGCCTCTTTTTTCTTTTTTTAAAATAGTTCTTCATAAGTATAAGAATTATGACAATTTACTTGGGTTTTTTGTGGAAAAATATAGGACCCAGAAGAAAGGCAAGGGATCAGGGGTCGGCGGGGAGAGGTAGAGGGGTGCGTGGACCAAATTATATTGCTGTACTGTGTGCATCTAGGAATATGTGACAACAAATCCTATCATTATGCACAACTATTATGAGCTAATAAAAATATTTTTTAAAAAATATGTGCTAGTAGAGTTGGGAGCCTCAATTCTCTTGTGCTTTGGAGTCCCTGTGTTAAAGAAAATAAGGTTGTTTTCTTCACTGCTCTACCCTCCGTGTGCATCTGGCACTTGGGAGATTCTTCTACAAGGTGCTTCTATTACACTTGTTGGAATAAACAGGAAACAGGGATAGTTAACATGTGTGCCACATAATGAAGCCGGGTGATGTCAGAGGGGCAGGGCAGTTGTGCATGGATTTTATTTCCAAATCTCATTACAAAATCTGGAACATAAATCACATTCACTTGCTCACTGTGTGCATGCTCTTAAACAGAATTTAGAGGACCATATTTTAAAAATAAATCCCTGGCAATTTTTTGGTTATAATAAAAGCAATGGTAATCACCTTGCCTGTCATCTTGGGATCTATGCATTTCCTGTATCTGCACAATACATTTATATTCTCCTCTTTAATCTTCAATAAGTATCATGAAGCATGATTGCCATTTCTACTTGGTAAAGAAGAAAACCGAGAATCAGAAACACTTGCTCTGTAGTAAAGAGCTGCGAGTCTAGGTTTGACCTCAGAATTTGCATCTAAAGTACAACTCAGAACTGGAGGGTGAAAACCAATCAGAAACTACAATAAGGTAGCTTCTTTAGAAAAATATCGCATTGTCAAACATATTCCTATTTTTACTTCTAGGCTCCAAGAGTGTGGTCTGAGCAGAATATCCCGAGAAGCACAAGGTGTGGTTTGTTTGAAAAGTTATCAATTAGTTTTTATGTATGTTAAAATGATTTTGCCATCAATTTATATTTTGTTCTAAAGAGAGAGGGTGAGTGAGAGAGAAAGGGAAATAAATTGCATTTACTTTTTCATCTGGCTTTTGTTGCTCCAACACTTCATTGTATACATGGTGCTGGGAATGGAACCGGGGTTCTTGTGCACGCCAGGCAAGTGCGTAACTGCTGTGCCACCACTCCAGCCCCATTGATTTATTTGTTCACTAAAAAATTCTCCAGCCCTGGACGATCACCAAATGTCACTTAAGAAAGTGCAAACCTAATTAATGGCTGATAACGGCGTGATGGGGAGGGCTACTTATCTTAATGATTTTACTTAGCACATTTTCATTTTTTTTCAACATTTTGTCAAAAATCTTTGAAGCATGTACAGTCAGGAATATATCTCAGAATTATGCTCTGTTCCTGCAAAAAGCATTTTCTCCTATGTGTAAGAATCAACTATTAGAGCTCCTTAGGACAGAAGTGTGTGCATGTGCGCATGTGCGTGTACGCGTGCATGTGTGCATGCATGTGTGTGCCTGTGTGCCTGCACATGCATGTACGTGTGTGCATGCATGTGCATGTGCACGTGTGTGTGCGTGTCTATGTGTGTTCACACACATGTTTGTGTGTGCATGTGTGTGCCTGTGTGCACACATGTGTGTATGTGTATGTGTGTGCATGTGAACATGTACATGCATGAGTGTGTGCACGCACATGTGCAATGTTTGTGTGCATACATGTGTGCGCACGTGAGTGTGTGTGTGTGTGTGTGTGCGCGCATCTCACCACACTGGCCGGTGTGCTAGTCTGCAGAGCTGTGAGCAATTGAACAACTCCCTTGCTTGGATTGGCAGCATTCATCCTGCCATACCACCCTCGTGCACCTAATTACCTAGAATTTTACATTAAGCAAAAAGTTATTTCTTTGGAGATATGCATTCAAAAATAGAGAGAATGACATCATGGAGGAGGAATCTGCAAAGGGCTAAAAGCAGCTTCAGCAGTTAACGTTTAGCCTTTTTGAATTTTATTTCCCACTAAAGTGACTTCCCCTCATGACTAATTACGATTCCTTTCAAAAATGGATTTCTAATGGGACTTCTGCATACTTGAGCCTAATCTTTTTGAAGAATCAAATGATTATATCCAAACTTATTCTGGAAAAAAATATTTAAATTTAAATATAACAAAATTAGAAAATAGAGCTTACAAAAGGTTTTAAACCACTGCTAACTCAATAAAAAACAAACATATAATTTTAAGGGGTTTCTCATAATTCTTAATATAAATTAGTTCCAAGAGAAGTCACATGTCTTCTTTACATTTATTAGGGTATCACTTAATTCACTAAGTGGTACTCGGGTGGCTAAAAAGGGCTAATCCAGCCACCAGAGTGACTTACTCCAAACTGGGGAGCAATCGAGGCAGAGGGTGCATTGGCCCTTTTTAATTAAGATTGATTATAAATTGCTTCATTATGACTGAAGCACCAGTTACAGCGAGATCCTCTCTATCAAAACCAAGGGCACACTAAATGTAAACTCCAGAAGGAAAATCATGAACTTAAATACTGATATTAAAGTTTTTTAAAATTAAGTTTTCTTTTCCTTTAACAATTGCTTTCAGTTTTCTTTAAGAAAATTTGTTTTGTTTATTCTGTCTCTCTTTGTCTGACAAAACTTAGAAACCACCACCAAGATTACTCTAAATCATTTTAATTTATATGAAATCATTAAAGTTTGACACTCTGAATTTTTACAGCTGTTGAATGTAGAAGACAATCCCAAAGTGTTTATTTCATGGCATGCCACAATACAGGCTCGAGTTTCCTTTGCCAACTACAATTGACGGGGCCAGTGTAGTACACAGACAATGAAACCGCATGCAGAGATTATCCGAGTTACGAGCACAGGTGCATAAACTCAGCATCTGCCGCTGGGCTCCCTTTCCGATAAGGCAAGAAAGTCTGCATTCGGAATCTCTGCAGAGACATCTGTGGCCCATGACCAATGGCTTGGTAGATGTTTCTAGGAATGTGAAACTCAATTTTTTTTCTGAATCATGTAGTTTATTATTAGCTTTCTTTTTATGATTCTCTTTGTGTTATGCCAGAGAAATAAAAATCATGCCACTCTTCTGAAGACATAGCTGTAAACTTCCCACAAACAGCTTTATTTATTTATTTATTTTTTAAAGACAGAGGGACAGTGAAAGAGAGAGAAAGACAGAATAAATTTTTTATTTAGTTCTTCATGGACTTCCGTTGCTCAGACACTTCATTGTGTAAATGGTGCTGGGGTCTGAACCCGCATACTCGCGTATGCAAGGCAAGAGCCGTAACTGCTCAGCCACCGCTCCCGCCCCCACAAACAGCTTTAGAACTCAATAGTTTCTATTGATGTGAAGGAACTTTTAAATGCCCCTTATTCAAAAACATACAGAATGCGGAAACAGAATAAAATACATTATTTCCCTATGAATAAATAAGGTCTGCCTTGAGATTTTATATACCGATTCTCAGTTCTAAGAACTTTACAGGGCAAAAGTCAACAGTTTTAAAGGTAGACTGCCCAATTCTAGAGTTTCAGTTACCCATGAAGGGGGTGGGAATCTAGACTGGTCACTTTCCCTTGATTTTGTTTTTGTTTTGTTTCTTGCTTAGCATAGGACATGGGGAAAGCAGCACCCTGTCCCAAACTGGACTAGGAGCCCAGAGCAGTGCCACCCAGCCACAGCCTCACTGTAGCCCAGGGTGAACCTCCGCAGCGATTCCAGAAGGGCTCAAAAGACCTGATTGGAGAGCAGGAATCCTGCAAGGTGACAGGGCAGGGGGCAGTGGACGAGCTGTCTTTGTGCTCCTGGTGAAAAGGATTTTCCCTGAGCTCCAGGAACATAGCACTGATTGCCAAGGGGACCTCAGCCCTTAGAAGGAGCCAAGTGTGTAGGATCTGGCAGCCATCAACCCCTCTCCATCCCTGAAATAGAAAACTCCATTTCTATGCCTTGTTAATAGTTAGCTTCCAAGTAAAAAGTGATTCTAAACAATTGCACCTCTCCTGTGAGTGCTGGGAGCTGCCTTTCCCATGAGGATGATCTGCCCAGACAGCAGATCTTCTGTCACCACTCGAAGTCCAAGGACCGGGGCAGCACTTGCCTATGATTTCTGTTTACAATGAGCTTCAGTTGAAAGGTACGTTCAGGTGAACCAATGGATCGATCAGTGTACATTTGACAAGCACGTGACTACTTTCCAACTCGTTAGATCTTAACATAGTGCTACAAAAGGGTTTTTCTTTCATGTAACAAATTTTACAGAATCCTCTTCCCTCTGAGCAAAGCTTAAAAGGGTTAAGAATGCATAGCAAGAGGAAAATCGAGAAGCCTTTTTATAAACAAAACACCCAGAGGCTTAGAATTTAAAATTAAGGAAATAGTAAAACCAACCAAACAAAGATCAAACAAGTACCAGGTACAAAAACTTCCCTATTGGGGGATCAGGGCAAAGGCTATAAAAAGTAAACTTGTGCTAGAATCTTTGGCTGCAGATTAAGTGCGGGGTGAACATGGAGGGAGGTGGAGAGTTCTCTGCGTTGTTCCAAGACGATGCTGTGTAGGACGAGCGACTGTGGAGACAGAGCAGCCCACGGGGAACTCGTCCGCTGCAACCCTGCACTCTTGTTATGTTTGTGTGGGTGCCTTTCAGGACCTCGTGGAAACAGAAACAGCAAAAGGACTTTGCCTGGTGCTGAGTGCGCCCCCAAGCAAGAGCCTGGACAGCCAGGCAGAACTCCCTGCTCAACCTTGTCAGGAACTGCGTGGAGGGAAGTGGAAGAGGGCTTCTTACAATGCGGACTTAATCGCGAGCTTCAAGCGTGATGATAAAGTGTTTAATGGGAAGAGGGAGGCTCCTCGGCTGCTCCGATGGAGGCTGGAGGAAGTGTGCACCATGGCCACCCCCAGGCCTCCATGCGGTCCCCCATGTGAGCTGCCACGCTGGAACTCACCTCCAGGTCTACAGGGGATTTGTCAAGACAACAGAACCACTGTTCCCACCAGGCATCAGTGGAGGCCAACACGGATTCCCAGTCTGCCTGGGGTTGCAGGGACCCGGCCTGTCTGAGATTGGGGATCCCACGCTCTGCTGGCGTTAAGAGGAAAATCCACGCACGTGGACCTTTCCCTGGAAGAGTGGAAGACAGGTTGAGAGGAAGAAGGAGATGCTCAGTGCACCTCTGGACATAGCTGTAACAGGGGCAGCAGGGAAGGCGGGTGCCACCCCTGCTGTGAGGGACTGACTTTGGGAACAAGGCTCAATTAGAAGCTGAAATCACTGTTTTCATGAGTGTTGACCAGACAAAAAGTGCACGTTGGTTAGGGCACACGTGTGGGATAGGGTAGCACTCCTCTTCCGTGGCAGACTCAGGTGTTTGTTCCTCGCCCTGACACCTTGCTGGCTTGGGGACCCTGGGGGGCCAGCAGTGCCCTTGGGCTCAACAGAGCTGTTCAGGTGGAAATGTGAAAGAAACATCGCCAGCCGCAAAGTAAAGGGAGTCGTTGGAGATGCTCTCCAAAACACCACCACACATCAGAGCAACGTCTGGCAGGGCACCGAGCCCTCCAGACACACAGTCCCCATCTTAACAAACTGTAGCTGCCTTTCAGAGTGGACCAACTGTGATGGTTCGTTTCCTATGTCAATATTGCTAAACCAGAGTACCAAGAATGTGGTCAAACATCAATCTAAGTGCTTCTCATAGGGTATTTTTTCCTTAGGTGAGGTTAATATATAAAAGAGTGAACTCTGAATAAAGTTGGTTGCTGTCCCTAATTTGGGTGGGCCTTGTCCAATCAGTTGAAGGCCTGAAAAGAAAAAAGTCTTGTGCTGCTCTGAGGAAGAGGGCAATCTGCTCTAGGTACCCTTCAGGTGCAAAGAGGTTCTACGCCTCCAGCCTGCTGCCCTGCAGATTTCAGACTTGCCAACCCCCAGCCCCCGCAACCATGTGACCAATTCCTGAAAATTAAAACTTTTTTAAAATTTTTTATTTTTGAACAACCACACAAGTTTTTAACAAAATAATATCAAATGTGTATAGATTCTGGATATTGAAGTTACCCCCAGGATATCTCTCCCCAATTTTACCCACCCTTATCCCTCCCTTCCGCTTCCCCCCATATCTCTAAAAAAGGATTATGTTGTATAGCATTATATCTTATCTGGGTTTAAC